>JAJFDH010000069.1:12500-147348 GCA_028637635.1 Xylariaceae sp. X802 | reverse complement strand
ATCACCTTCCTTCCTTTTTCTCCGGCCAGTTCTTGGAATTGGCACTATTTCGGCTTTTTCTACGACTATTTTCAGCTTCATTTCGCGCGCGCGCGCTCGCGCGCACATTTCCGACCGCCGACCGTCGACTATCGGCCCCGATTGTCGACTGTCGACCGTCGCGCACCCCGACGTCGACGTCGACCGTCGCGCACCTCGCCGTCGCCGTCCTTGACGCCGCGCACCTCGCCGCCGCCGTCGCGCACCTCGTCGTCGCTCCATGGTGCACCCGTTGCCACCATGACGAGCGAAAACCCCCCCCCTCTCCCCCCTGGAACCCCCGGGACCCCCATCCCCCCCTAGGAAACGACTTTTCTTCCACGGCTTTGGGTGTCTCCCAGCGACCCCAGCCGCCAGGAGGAGTCAGGGATCCTGCTGGTGTTGCACCTCCTACCACCCCAGTGGCAGCCCTTTTCATCGTCCCGGCTGTCCAGTCTGCCCAGGCTGGCACCAACCCGTTTGTTGGCTCCCGGTCTCGCCCCAACAAACGTCGCAACCATGGCAGCACTGAGCCGCTGCCCCTCAACTTCACCACCACCACCACCTCCATGGGCTTGAAGGGGCCCTCTGACCTCCCTGGCTCCAAGGCTGTCCGCGCGGCCTTGGACAACGAGGATGCTGACCGCCTGGCACGCAGGGCCGTCATCTCCGCTTTCCTGGATGCTGCAGACACGTCAGCAGCAAAGTTTTCTGACCCCGTGCACCTCAAGTGGGTTCACATGCTCCACTCCGCTATCTCTGGCTTCCTCGCTCAAGCTATCACTGGGCAAGCAGCCGCCGCCCCCACGCCAGCCCCGTCGGTCACCTCGCTAGCTCCGGCGCCAACCCCCACGGTCATGGCACAGCCTGCCATGCAGCCCGCGCCCAAGCCAGCAAAGCCCAAGATCCCGACCTACAGCAGTGTCGCAGCACAGCCCTCTGCAGCACCAGCTGTCGTGGACCTCCGCTCCCCCAAGGCCACTCCCACCGTCCCCCAGCAACCTGCAGGATGGCAGCAAGTCGGCCCCAGAAAAGCCAAGGGGGGAAAGACCCCCCAACCCGCTCCCGCCAGCACTCAGAAGGACACCCGCCTGTTCCTACGTGTCCCGGAGGGCAGCGCCTGGCGAGACTGCACCCCCCACGAGCTCCGCGTTCGTCTGGGGCGCTGCATGTCTCTTACCCTCGCTGAGCTCCCACTAGCCCAGAAAACCCGCACCGGCTGGGCCATCACCCCCAAGGACCAGCCAACACGTGTCCGCATGCTTGCCCCCTGGCCCTTCCTAGCCTCCGACAACCTCCGTATCGAGGAGGCCCAGGAGTGGCATACCTTCATTGTCACTGGTGTGCCTAGCGACAGCCCCAGTGCCCTCGCCAATCTGAAAGGCATCATCCCGGACGAAGCCGAGGCTGCCACTGGTCAACGCCCAGTCCGGGTATCGCAGTCGCACCACGGCGACGAATGGATCCTCTCCTTCTCCCGCCCAGTGAAAGCTGGGTTCAAGATCTTCGGCTCCGCACCAGCCCGCCGGCTGGCCAAGAAGGTCCAGATCACCCAATGCACTACGTGCAAAGGGTTCCACGACCCTCGCAGCTGCACCCGCCGCTACCTCTGTGGTGGCTGCGGCCAACCACATGACGAGCCCTGTGACCGCCCCGTGAAGTGCGTCAACTGCCGGGGCCCTCATCGCTCCGACTTCATCGGGTGCCCAGCGCGGCCCGTGAAAAGGAACGGCGTCATCCATCGCCTCACCAGGCAGCAACTGGGCCCCATCCGACAGCTGGGTGAACAGGGCTACCAGGCCTTCCACAGGAAGGCCAGGGAAGGGACCACGCCGGCCCCTGCCCCCGCACCCCAGGCACCAGCCACCACCGCCACCGCTCCCGCCACAGCGGCCCCGGCACCCACTGCAGCAGCACTGCCAGCCCCGGCCCCTCCCCTGAGCCGCTCGGGAACCCCGGCACCGGCAGCAGCAGCGAGCCTCGAAACGACTACTCCGGCGGCCCCAGTCCCCCTCTCCCCCCTCCTGCAACCGCGGGACCCCGAGGGTGACATCACAATGGGCTCACCGGTAGCCACCAAAAGGGTCACCTTTGATACCCCTGCGACAGACATCCCGATCACGGCCAGCCTGATCCCACCAGAAGTGCAAGCAGCCTTGGCGGCCGTATCAGCACCTCGCCTGCCAAAGAAGAGCAGGGCCCCTGCAGCCCCTGCTCCCGACTCTCCTGACCCCCTCTCTCTATGACCGGACGGCCTAGAGGGAACAGAGGAGGTGGGCGCAGCAGGAACGCCCACAAGGACTTCTTCAAAATCCTGCAAGTCAACACAGGCAGATCCGGCCCTTGCCACGATACGGCCCTCAACCTTGCCTTTGAAAACAAGTACGACATTGTCCTAATTCAGGAACCCTGGTGCCTCCTCCGGGAGACCCGGCGGCTGACAAAAACCCACCCCGGCTTTGAGGCCTTCTCCCCTCTGGACAACTGGACTGAGACCCCTCGGGTGCTCACCTACGTCCGGAAAAACCCCAGCTACAAGGCCGCTCAAACTCGTCCCTTTGCGAGCAGTGACGTCTGCGTGGTCACTATTGCTGGCATCACGGTAGTCAACGTCTACCGGCGACCCACTGGCGACGACTCCGTCCTCGCCTCTTTGGAAGCCTGGAACACCCCCCAGAGGACTGTTATCGCGGGCGACTTCAATGCGGTCCACTGGTCCTGGCAACCAGAACACGGCAGACATAACGGCCCTGGCCATCGGATCCACACCTGGGCCGAGACCCAGGGGTTAGAAACGGCAGTCATCGGGGAACCCACTCACGAACTCGGCAATACCCTCGACCAGGTCTTCCACAACATCCCAGGCCTGGACGCGTGGGTGGACCACAACGTCTACACAGGCTCCGACCACTTCACCATCTCTGCGGTCGTACCCAACACCTCCCGCCCACCCAAGCTGGACCCCAGGTTCGGGGTCCCCTTGAAACGGGTGCCCGACTACCTGGCCCTCCTTAGGACCCATGTCGATCTCATCCCCCCAGTGGTGTACACTCGCGCCAGCATCGACCGCACAGCTGAAGCCATGGTGGACGTGTTGGTAAAGTGCATCAAAGGGGCCGGAGTCCCCAAGCTCGACAGAGGAGACAAGGCCGAATGGTGGACTCCAGAGTGTGAAGAGGCTCACAAAACCCTCCTCGCGTGCACGCAAAACGAGCCCATCTCAGACGCAACACAAGAGGCCCGCAAAAGCTTCCGCAACACCATCAGACGCGCCAAGGCGGCGTTCTGGGAAAAGAAGATCAGAGAGGCCAAGCAGAGCTCTGAGATCTTCGAGATAGCTGGCTGGCACAAGCTGACAGATAGGTTCAAGTCCCCCCCCATTGTGGACGGAGGCCAGCTGTACGCGACGACCAAGTCCGCGCAGGGAACTTTGTGGTCGAGCCCTCCCGAGGCCCCGTCCGCTGGCTGGGGGCTTTCTTCGACCCCAAGCTCACCTTCAAGGCCCACGTGAACACCTGGTGCGCAAAAGCCCTCCGGGTGGCTAATCACCTTCGCAGCCTCAACAAAACGCGAAAAGGTGCCCCTCCCAACTCCATGGCCCTTGCAGCCTCGGCCTGCGTCCTCCCAGTCGCCCTCTACGCTGCAGAGGCCTGGTGGCCAGGCAAGTTCAAGGAATCCAATGTGGTCGGCGGCAAAGTGGTCAGCACCCAAACTGCCTCCCATGTCGACAAGATCAACAGTGTGGTCAAAGCTGCAGCCCGTGCAGTTCTTCCCGTTTGGCGCACCACACCTGTCCCGGTGCTACACCGCGAGTCCGGCCTCCCGCCAGCCAGCGTGCTCCTCGAGCAGACCCGGCTCCGCCACTCCCTCCGCCTGCGCTCCCTGGACGCCGCGCACCCTCTGGTCACCCGACTGGAAACGCGACCCCCTCCTCCGCCTCCTCCCTCCGCTCGAAGGGGGAGACCTCGGACCCGGCCCAGACCCCTGAAGGAGACGCGCCTCCAGAGGGCCTACACCCTGACACCACCCTGCCCACGGCCCCTCCTTTTGCCGCGGGTGTGGCCTCAGCTGTACGACAAACGCCTACTCATGGGCAAGAAGAAAGGCAAGGAAGAGCACCTCGCTTGGCTTGCACAGCTCCCCCGAGGGGATGTGGTGATCTACTCGGACGGCTCCCTCGACAAGGAAGCTGGCTGGGGCTTTGTCGCATACAAAGACCGCAGGGTCATTGGCAGGGCTCACGGAACCCTCTACCGGGCTCAAGTCTTCGACGCAGAAGCATCAGGGGCCGCGGCAGGCGCCGCTTGGGCCGCGAGCCACCCCGACATCGTCGGCAATGGCCAAGTGCACTTCTGTCTGGACAACACCTCAGTGCTCCAGCAACTGCGTGGCCATCCTTCCGACAACTCGCAGGCCGCCTTCCTCTCCTTCCGGGACTCGACAGCTGCCCTCCCCCGAGGGCACACGGTCCAGTGGTCCCCAGGCCACGTCGGCATCCCAGGAAACGAGGCGGCAGACAAGGAGGCAGCCCTCGCCTCTGAGGTCTACTACACTGGCAACACAGATGGGCTCCAGCCCACACTTACAACAGTCCGCAGAGAGAACCGAGCCACCCGACGGCGTCTCTGGGAGGACTGGTGGCAGGACAACTACCCCCGATCCTACAAAAAATGGGGGCTACTGGCAGTCAAGAGGCCTGAGGAGCTCCAGCTCTCCAGACCTACCCTGCATCGACTCATCGCAGAGCGCACAGGACATGGCGACTTTGCGAGCTACCACCGTCGTTTTGGGCACCCGGAAGAATCTATCAAGAAGTGCGAGTGCGGGGAAGAGGTGGAAGCCGGACATTTTGTGGGGTGCGAAGCACTCCGCTCCTGCTTGCCTGGGAATCTTCAACCCGGGAAGGAACTGGAAACCCTGCTGGGCCACAAGGGCCACAGGCTTTTCGCGGCATTTGTTGAGGCAGCTGGCAAGCGGGCTCAGGCGCGGGAGGCACAGGAGGCCTCGGCGGCAGACGATTTGTAGGGTAGAATGGGGTGAGGTAGTCTGACGGACGGAGTGGAGGATTTCTCATGTCATGCGAAACGCTAGGCACGCTGTCGCGGCGCCTGGCCGTCTACATAATCTATATAGGTTCCGCTAGTAGGGGCGCTTCTCGCACCTGAGGGCTTAGACGTTAATACATCATCATCATCATCATCACCAAGTGCCTGTATCCGGACAGGCCCGGGAGAGGAGACTAGTTGTCCCGGGCTTCGTCTTTTCCCTCCTCCGGTGCTGTAAGGTCAGCGATGAGGGCGCTGATTCGGGACATGTCGATGCGGTCAAAGTCCGTCTTGAGGCTGCACTCGCTGGCGCGGTGGCCAATCTCGTGGCAGATGAAACACTGTCCCTTTGCAATTAGAAGTTTAGCCTGCTCGAGGGTCGGTTTCTTGTACACGGCGTGGCCGTTGTTGGCCTTGCCAATCGACTGGATTCCGTGATGGGGACATCCGGGCTTTGTGTTGACGCTGGGCGCGGGGTCAGAGGGCTTTCCAGCGGGCTGGAAGGCGTTCGTCGATCTGCCCGGGGCTGCGGCCTTGGGCTTTGTGTCAGTAGACTTAGCGGGCTGCTTGTCCTTCCGGGACTGCGCGGCGATGTAGTTCTTGTGTTGTTGATAGTCCTGGTCCTGCAGGAGGTTGCAGAAGGCCACAAAGTCGATTTTCAGGTCCTTCGCTTCGCGAACGAACAGCTCGTTCAGGCGTTTCGGTAGCTTGTCGAGCAAGTCGCGTTTGTAGTCGGCTTTCTGGATTCGGGCCAGGCTGGCCCAGCGGGTAAACTCTAGTTTAAAGTCGCTAAAGTTCGCGGCCGACTTCATTTCTAGGTCTCGGTATTGGATACGTGCGTGTTCGTACTCATTGGGATCGTGGTAGTGAGCGTACAGGTGGTCTAGGACCTCCTGTGCAGTGCTGAGCAGGGCCTCGCCGTGCTCGTCATCAACGAAGGCCAGGATACTCTCAGAGGCCAGGCCTCCCATGCGGCTCAGGATGTAGGAGATCTTTTCCTCCTCCGTGTCGTAGTGATCCGCGTTCTTCTTGAGCTTAGATTTCAATAGGTGAAACCACAACTTGAATCGGACTTCAGGCTTGTCGTCCTTGGGTTTTTCACCCGTGAAGATAGGCGGGTGTTCAGCCTTAGCGGATCTTTTGCCGCCATCAGTGCGTTCGGAACGGAAGGTTCCAGGTGTCATCTCGCGGTCTGGTGCGCCGGGGGTGGTTCCGCGGCTAGGGGGTTCTGGGGCTGGCACCGGGGGTTGTCCTTGGGAGGTAACGAGGCGGGCTACAGCGTCCTTGAGGGATGCGTTTGCCTGGCGAAGCTCGTCCATTTCGGCGGTGTAGTTGCCCTCTATTTCCGCGTAAATACGGGTTCGCATTCGGTCCTCGTTCATCTGCATAGCAGTCTTCTGTTCCTGTACCTGTCCTTGCAATAGCTTGCACTGGCGGCCCAGGCGTTGGATCCAGGTGACGTAGAAGAAGGAGTTCTCGCTCTCGGTCAGGGTCATGCGGTGCACGTCGCGGATAACCTCGGCCCAGGCGACCTCCAGGAGTACGCGCTGGCGTATTTCTTCAAACATCACGGCGGGCTGTTCGGCGCAAAGGTCCATGTATTCGTCCTTGGACATCAGGATAGGCACGTCGTCGGTGGGGTATAGGGTGCGGCCCTCGTTGGTCATGGGCGTGAAGGGGATAATAGAGCCGTCATCGTTTGTATAGTTGTCGGATAGGGCCTGGAGGCGTTCGCTAACGTTCTCTTCGATCTGCTCCAGGGTAAGCGTGAAGCGGACCTCCGGGGCTTCATTGTCGTTCTTGACGTTCTGGCAGAACCAGTCGTAGTTGTAGTTCTGTTCGTCGTTGTCGTTTATGGGGTGTTCGTCCACTAGGGATTCCCGGTACGTAGACCGGGCCTCGCGGCGAATAAAGGTCGGGTCTTCGTTCTCTTCAGGGTGGGGAGCGAAGGAGACACGCTGGGAACGGCGTCGTTGGTTGCGCGTCTTCGGTTTCGGGGATCGTTCGAGGGGGCCTTTGCCCTTCTTGCCCGGCGAGGGCTTGGTGCTTGTCGACATTTCGGCGGTGGGTTCAGGGTCGTTGAACGCACCTGGCATCATCTGATCAGCGGGGTCCTTCAGTTCGTTTCGGGAGATAGGGAATTTATGGTCTTCCAAGACGGGGATTGGCGAAGTAGAATATTGTGACAGCGAAGAACACGCGCACAAGGCAAGGCTCGTGGTTTGGTGTAAAACGAATATAATATTCTACTTGGAGAAGAAAGGAAGGAAAGTAAACTAAGTGCGGGCTGAAGGCCCTGGTTTATATACACTGGGGCCGGCAGTATTCACTAGCCGGTTGACCGCCCTGGGGTGTAGTGAATGGAATCGGTCACCACCCGGTCTGTGCGCAGTGCACAGGCCACCCGTGCGGGCAGAATGGACGGTAGGACCATCACATCTTATATCTGTTTCTAATGAGTCGCCAAGTCCTGACTGGTGCTTTTACACACAGAGAAAGAAAAAATGAGCACTGGAAAGGACGGGAAAGGAGGGGGTTTATCAGACAATATAAGAGCACTCCAATACAAAGGGGATGGTCAGCACGTTTTTTATACTTCGCACACGCCACATATCGTGAAAACCCATTTCCTTGGTAAAATTTTTGAGCATTGCTAGGGGGGCACCCCCTAGATTGCTCTGGGGGCACTCTTTGGCCAGACACGAGCCGACCAATTTCCAGCAGACCAAGGCCGCTTATGTGTACTAGATAAGTAGTTATGGACGTACATATGTTGGATACAACTGTAATATACGACATATATACCGCATAGCGACGGCTAGATGTGAACAAAGGAAAAGGCCCGGAACGGGGCCGAAACCCTAGCGGACAGGTGGCGGAGAGGTCTCCGACGACAAGGTGCAATATAGCGGTCTGGACGATGAAGGGAATATGGTATATAGGTCGACTACAGAGACTGAACCTTGTAGAAGGCAAGGTGCAGGACCAAAAGTCCCGGGAGGCCTATGGCTATATATATACAGGAGCTGTACATGACTCAGCAAATAGGTGGCGAAACCCCATCGGATCCCTACCGGTCCGATACTGGTCTAGCTAGTATGTGTATATGACAACAATTGTGCAACTGACAACACCGCATTCGCAAATTTATTTTTATAGCAACTTATTCATTTGGTTATTGCAATTGGCAGTAGACAAAAGTGCGACTTTGTTGAATCTCAGGATTCTTTTCCGTTCAGCTGCCGGGATACATACTGGCAGGGCAAGCTGTTAAGTCTCTAGGTGGGTAGGTAGGTAACTATCAATTGATTGTCTCGATACTCAGTTTTGTCTCGACTGCCTAGGTACTATGTTTGATGATACTGTACTCGTATTCCAGCATTAATGACCTATGGTACATAGAGTTGCTATTGTTGAATAGGTATATATGGACATACTCTGTATTTCATATATATGACGAATACGAAAGTACAAAATTACAGCCAGTAGGGAACTGGTAGGTTTCAGGCCAGCAAAATTTTGTCGGCCATGTCTAGCCGAAGAGTGCCCCCTAAGCAATCTAGGGGGTGCCCTCCTAGCAATGCTCAAATTTTTTGACCACTCTAAAACAATTGGCAGTACGGCCCTCTGCAAGTTCTGGGGACTGCCAGTTGTTTTAGAGTGGCCAAAAAATTTTCTAGATCTCTATCTTTTTGAGTGTTGTTGAAGTAGTAATAATCTATTCATAGGAGGACCTACATATAAGTTGACTGACCAATATGAGCACTTTATTCTATATTTACAGGGATTCTGACTTACAGGAGTATTTCAGCCAAGTTTGAGCGTAATAATGTTCTACGGACAGATAGGATAGGATTTCAGACCTTGCTATTCCATTCATTAGACATTTTAATTGTTTCTTTAGTGCAATTTTTCTTGCTGCTAAAGCAGCTGGGTAACCGCTGCTATAGTCATAGTATGATGAGCAGCACTTTGATCAAGGCCGAGGTTTCTACCCTATTCAATTTGGCCTCGTCCTCTATTATTTCTCTATCACTTTCATGCTGTACATGGAGCCACTCTTCAAACGCGGCGACATTTGGTGCCGCTTTGGCTATGCAGATGACGTGCTCATTCTGCGGACAGGCCCTAACACCGCCGCCACCACTGCCCTCCTCTCTCAGGACGTCCAGGATGCCTTGGAATGGGGAGCTTCTAGCGCAGTCACCTTTGAACCAGACAAGTGCGAGCTCCTCCACTTCAACAAGGCCGGCAAGCCGCGGTACGACCAAGTCCGCGCAGGAAACTTTGTGGTTGAACCCTCGCAGGGCCCGGTCCGCTGGCTGGGCGCCTTCTTTGACCCTAAGCTCTCCTTCAAGGCTCACGTGAGCACTTGGTGCGCTAAGGCTCTAAAGGTGGCTAACCACCTCCGCAGCCTCAACAAGACACGGAAGGGTGCCCCCCCCTCCTCCATGGCCCTCGCTGCCTCCGCCTGCGTTCTCCCAGTCGCCCTCTACGCTGCAGAGGCCTGGTGGCCAGGCAAGTACAAGGAATCAAGCGTGACTGGTGGCAAGGTGGTCAGCACCCAAACGGCCTCTCACGTTGACAAAATCAACAGTGTGGTCAAGGCTGCAGCCCGCGCAGTCCTCCCGGTCTGGCGAACTACCCCCATCCCTGTTCTGCACCGCGAATCTGGCCTCCCACCAGCAGACGTGCTCCTGGAGCAGGCCCGCCTCCGGCACTCCGTCCGACTCCGCTCCCTGGACGCTGCGCATCCCCTGGTCACCCGCCTGGAGGCACCGTCACCCCCAGCACCCTCTGCCCCAGCCCGGCGTAGAGGCAGACCCAGGATTCACCCAAAACCCCTGAGGGAAACACGCCTCCAAAGGGCCTTCACCCTCACCGCACCCTGCCCCCGCCCTCTTCTCCTGCAGCGCATCTGGCCCAAGTCCTTGGACAAGATCAGGCTTGCGGACAAGCAGAAGGGCAAAGAAGCACACTACGCCTGGCTCTCACGGCTATCCAGAGGCGACGTGGTAGTATACTCAGACGGCTCCCTAGACAAGGAGGCCGGCTGGGGCTTTGTGGCATACAAGGACCGGACAGTGGTGGGCAGGGCCCACGGGGCCCTCTTCCAGGCCCAGGTCTACGACGCGGAAGCTTCAGGTGCCGCAGCTGGCGCTGCGTGGGCCGCAAGCCACCCAGACATCATCGGCACTGGCCAAGTGCACTTCTGCCTGGACAACACCTCGGTGCTCCAGCGCCTGCGTGGCCACCCCTCCGACAATTCACAAGCTGCCTTCCTCTCCTTCCTCAAGTCCACCGCCACCCTCCCCAGAGGGCACACGGTCCAGTGGTCCCCGGGCCACGTCGGCATCCCAGGAAACGAAGCAGCAGACAGAGAAGCAGCCCTTGCCTCCGGGGTCACATTCCCAGGACGCACGGAAGGGCTACGGGCCTCCCTAACAACAGTCCGAAGGGAAACCCGAACAGAACGCAGGCGCCTCTGGGAAGATTGGTGGCGGGGTCACACGCCCCGTTCATACAAGAGGTGGAACCTGCCCGCAGTCAAGAGGCCAGAGGAGCTTCAGCTCCCCAGGCCTACCTTGCACCGACTCATCGCAGAGCGCACGGGCCACGGCGACTTCGCGAGCTATCATCGCCGTTTCGACCACCCGGAAGGGTCCATCAAGAAGTGCGAGTGCGGAGAGGAAGTGGAAGCTGGACATTTCGCAGAGTGCGAGGCACTCCGCGCCTGCCTGCCTGGAAACCTCCAGCCAGGAAAGGAACTGGAAACCCTGCTGGGCCACAAAGGCCACCGAGGGTTTGCGAGTTTTGTCAAGGCCGCGGCAGCGCGGGCTGACGCGCGAGAGGCCCTAGAGGCTCTGGCGGCAGACATGTAATATAATAATAACGAAAGTCTAACGGACGGAGCGGAGGATCTCATTTGTCATGCGAAACGCTAGGCACGCCGCGGCGGCGCCTGGCCGTCTACATAATCTAGATAGGTTCAGCTAGTACGGGCACTGAGAGCACCCGAGGGCTTAGACGTTAATATATCATCATCATCATTCTCTATCACTTTACTTCCTTTTTTCTAGCCAGTTCTTGGAATTGGTACTATCTCGGCTTTTTCTACGATTATTTTCGGCTTCATTTTTGCGCGCGCATGCTCAGTCGCCCGCGCGCACCCCCGCGGCCATCGACCGCCGACCGTCGACCCCGATTGTCGACTGTCGACTGTCGCGCACTTCGTCGTCGCTCCACAGTGCACCCGTTACCACCATGACGAGCAAAAAACCCCCCATAAGAAACAACTTTTCTTCCATGGCTTTGGGTGTCTCTAGCAACCCCAGCCGCCAGAAGGAGTCAGGGACCCTGCTGGTATTGTGCCTCCCACCACTCCAGTGGCAGCCCCTTCATTGTCCCGGCTGTCCATGGAGTCTGCCCAGGCTGGCACCAATCCGTTTGTCGGCTCCCGGTCTCGCCCTAACAAACACCGCAACCATGGCAGTACTGAGCCGCTGCCCCTCAACTTCACCACCACCACCACCATGGGCTTGAAGGGGCCCTCCGACCTCCCTGGCTCCAAGGCTGTCCGCGAGATCTTGGAAAATGAGGATGCTGACCGCCTAGCATGTAGAGCCGTCATCTCCGCTTTCCTGGACACTGCAGACACGTCAGCAGCAAAGTTTTCCGATCCCGTGCACCTCAAGTAGGTTCACATGGTCCACTCTGCCATTTCTGGCTTCCTTGCTCAGGCTATCACTGGGTAAGCAGCTGCCGTCCCCACGCTGGCCCCGTCAGTCACCTTGCTAGCTCCGGTGCCAACCCCCACGGTCACGGCACAGCCTGTCATGCAGCCCGCGCTTAAGCCAGCAAAGCGCAAGGCCCTAACCTACAGCAGTGTCGCAGCATAGCCCGCTGCAGCCCCGGCTGTCATGAACCTCCGCTCTCCCAAGGCCACTCCCACTGCCCACCAACAACCTGCAGGATGGCAGCAGGTCAGCCCCAGAAAAGCCAAGGGGGGAAAAACCCCCCAACCTACTCCCGCTAACACACAGAAAGACATCCACCTCTTCCTACGTGTCCTAGAGGCCAGCACCTGGCGAGACTGCACCCCCCACGAGCTCCGTGTTCGCCTGGGACGTTGCATGTCTCTCACCCTTGCTGAGCTCCCGTTAGCTCAGAAAACCCGCACCGGCTGGGCCATTACCCCCAAGGACCAGCTAACACGTGTCCGCATGCTTGGCCCCTGGCCTTTCCTAGCCTCCGACAACCTCCGTATCGAAGAGGCCCAGGAGTGGCATACCTTCATTGTCACTGGTGTGCCTAGCGACAGCCCCAGTGCCCTCGCCAACCTGGAAGGCATCATCCCGGACGAAGCCGAGGCTGCCACCGGCCTACACCACATCCGGGTATCGCAATCACACCACGGTGACGAATGGATCCTCTCCTTCTCCCACCCAGTCAAGGCTGGGTTCAAGATCTTTGGCTCAGCACCAGCCTGCCGGCTGGCCAAGAAGGTCCAGATCACCCAATGCACCACGTGCAAGGGGTTCCACAACCCTCGCAGCTGCACCCGTTGCTACCTCTGCGGTGGCTGCGGCCAACCACACGACGAACCCTGCAACCGCCCCGTGAAGTGCATCAACTACCGGGGCCCTCACCGCTCTGACTTCATTGGGTGCCCAGCGTGGCCTATGAAGAGGAACGGCGTTATCCATTACCTCACCAAGCAGCAACTGGGCCCCATCCGACAGCTGGGGGAACAGGGCTACCAGGCCTTCCACAGGAAGGCCAGGGAAGGGACCACGCCGGCCCCTGCCCCCGCACCCCAGGCACCAGCCACCACCGCCACCGCTCCCGCCACAGTGGCCCCGGCACCCACTGCAGCAGCACTGCCAGCCCCGGCCCCTCCCCCGAGCCGCTCGGGAACACCGGCACTGGCAGCAGCAGCAAGCCTCGAAACGACTACTCCAGTGGCCCCAGTCCCCCTCTCCCCCCTCCTGCAATCGCGGGACCCCGAGGGCGACATCACAATAGGCTCACCGGTAGCCGCCAAAAGGGTCACTTTTGACACCCTTGCAACAGACATCCCGAACACGACCAGCCTGATCCCACCAGAAGTGCAAGCAGCCCTGGCAGCCGTGTCAGCACCTCGCCTACCAAAGAAGAGCAGGGCCCCTGCAGCCCCTGCTCCTGACTCTCCTGACCCCCTCTCTCTATGACCGAACGGCCTAGAGGGAACAGAAGAGGTGGGCGCAGCAGGAACGCTCACAAGGACTTCTTCAAAATCCTGCAAGTCAACACGGGCAGATCTGGCCCTTGCCACGACACGGCCCTCAACCTTGCCTTTGAGAACAAGTACGACATCGTCCTGATCCAGGAACCCTGGTGCCTCCTCCGGGAGACCCGGCGGCTGACAAAAACCCATCCCGGCTTCGAGGCCTTCTCCCCTCTGGACGACTGGACTGAGACCCCCCGGGTGCTCACCTACGTCCGGAAGAACCCCAGCTACAAGGCCGCTCAAACCCGCCCCTTCGCGAGTAGCGACGTCTGCGTGGTCACTATTGCCGGCATCACGGTGGTCAATGTCTACCGGCGACCTACTGGCGACGACTCCGTCCTCACCTTCCTGGAAGCCTGGAACACCCCCCAGAGAACCGTCATTGCGGGCGACTTCAATGCGGTCCACTGGTCCTGGCAACCGGAACACGGCAGACACAACGGCCCTGGCCACCGGATCTACACCTGGGCCCAGACCCAGGGGTTAGAAACGGCAGTTATCGGGGAACCCACTTACGAACTCGGCAATACCCTCGACCAGGTCTTCCACAACATCCCAGGCCTGGACGCATGGGTGGACCACAACGTCTACACAGGATCCGACCACTTCACTATCTCCACGGTCGTACCCAACACCTCCCGCCCACCCAAGCTGGACCCCAAGTTCGGGGTCCCCCTGAAACGGGTGCCCGACTACCTGGCCCTCCTCAGGACCCATGTCGATCTCATCCCTCCAGTGGTGTACACTCGCGCCAGCATCGACCGCACAGCTGAAGCCATGGTGGACGTGTTGGTAAAGTGCATCAAAGGGGCCGGCGTCCCCAAGCTCGACAGGGGAGACAAGGCCGAATGGTGGACTCCGGAGTGCGAAGAGGCTCACAAAACCCTCCTCGCATGCATGCAAAACGAGCCCATCTCAGACGCAACACAAGAGGCCCGCAAAAGCTTCCGCAACACCATCAGACGCGCCAAGGCGGCGTTCTGGGAAAAGAAGATCAGAGAGGCCAAGCAGAGCTCTGAGATCTTCGAGATAGCTGGCTGGCACAAGCTGACAGACAGGTTCAAGTCCCCCCCCATTGTCGACGGAGGCCAGCTGTACACAGACACTGCCGCCAAGATTGCCCTGCTACGCAAAAAGATTCTCATGCCCCGCGCGGCAGGCGACGACATCCCGGACCCCTGGGCCCCCTTGGACGAACCCCCCTCCGCCTCCCTCCCTTGGCACCCCAGAGTTTCGGTGTCCGAAGCGTACCACTCCTGCTGCGGAGTGGCTCGCACGGCCCCTGGAGAAGACATGGCAGATGTTGGCATCCTGGCCGCCTCCTGGCCCCTGCTGGGAGACAAGATCCGCGAGCTTTACGAAGCCAGCCTGGTGGTGGGCTACCACCCCAAAGCTTTCCGGACCGCAGAGGTAGTCATGCTGCCCAAGGTAGGAAAGACCGACTTTACAGTGGCCAAGGCCTGGCGCCCCATCTCCCTCATTTCCTGCCTCGCCAAAGGCCTGGAGAGGCTCATTGCGCGTCGCCTAGCCACTGCCTCTATCCTGCACGGCGTCCTCAACCGCCAGCAGTTTGGGGCCCTTCCTAAGCGCTCTGCGACCGACCTTGTGGCCGCGGTAGTCCACGACATTGAGCAAGCTTTCGCTCGCGGTGAAGAAGCCTCCATGCTTACCTTGGACGTCTCTGGCGCCTTCAATGCCGTTCTCCGGGGAAGGCTGGTGCGACGCCTCCGCCAGCAAGGCTGGGACCCCCGCCTCGTCCGATGGGTAGACTCCTTCATGACTGACAGGCAGGCGTCGGTCAGGATGGAAGGTGTCCACGCGGAAAAACAACCACTCTCTTGCGGCGTCCCGCAAGGCTCTCCGGTGTCCCCAGTGCTCTTCATGCTCTACATGGAGCCCTTGTTCAAACGCGGCGACTTCTGGTGCCGTTTTGGCTATGCAGACGACGTGCTCATCCTCCGCACTGGCCCCAACACTGCCGTCACCACAGCCCTCCTCGCCGCTGACGTCCAAGATGCCCTAGACTGGGGTGCCTCCACAGCCGTCACCTTCGAGCCAGAAAAATGCGAGCTCCTCCACTTCAACAAGGCCGGAAAGCAACGCGACGACCAAGTCCGCGCAGGGAACTTTGTGGTCGAGCCCTCCCGAGGCCCCGTCCGCTGGTTGGGGGCCTTGTTCGACTCCAAGCTCACTTTCAAGGCCCACGTGAGCACTTGGTGCGCCAAAGCCCTCCGAGTCGCCAACCACCTTCGCAGCCTCAACAAAACGCGAAAAGGTGCCCCTCCCAACTCCATGGCCCTTGCAGCCTCAGCCTGCGTCCTCCCAGTCGCCCTCTATGCTGCAGAGGCCTGGTGGCCAGGCAAGTTCAAAGAATCTAATGTGGTCGGCGGCAAGGTGGTCAGCACCCAAACTGCCTCTCATGTCGACAAGATTAACAGTGTGGTCAAAGCTGCAGCCCGCGCAGTTCTCCCCGTTTGGCGCACCACACCTGTCCCTGTGCTACACCGCGAGTCCGGCCTCCCGCCAGCCAGCGTGCTCCTCGAGCAGACCCGGCTCCGCCACTCCCTCCGCCTACGCTCCCTGGACGCCGCGCACCCTCTGGTCACCCGACTGGAAACACGACCCCCTCCTCCGCCTCCCCCCTCCACTCGAAGAGGGAGACCTCGGACCCGGCCCAGACCCCTGAAGGAGACACGCCTCCAGAGGGCCTACACCCTGACACCACCCTGCCCACGGCCCCTCCTTTTGCTGTGGGTGTGGCCTCAGCTGTATCACAAGCGCCTGCTCATCGGCAAGAAGAAGGGCAAAGAAGAACACCTTGCCTGGCTTGCACAGCTCCCTCGAGGGGACATGGTGATCTACTCAGATGGATCCCTTGACAAGGAAGCTGGCTGGGGCTTTGTCGCATACAAAGACCACAGGGTCGTCGGCAAGGCCCACGAGACCCTCTACCGAGCTCAGGTCTTTGACGCGGAAGCATCAGGGGCTGCGGCAGGTGCTGCCTGGGCTGCGAGCCACCTCAACATCGTCGGCAATGGCCAAGTGCACTTCTGTCTAGACAACACCTCGGTGCTCCAGCAACTGCGTGGCCACCCTTCCGACAACTCACAGGCCGCCTTCCTCTCCTTCCGGGACTCGACAGCTGCCCTCCCCCGAGGGCACATGGTTCAGTGGTCCCCAGGCCACGTTGGCATCCCAGAAAACGAGGCGGCAGACAAGGAGGCAGCCCTCGCCTCTGAGGTCTACTACACTGGCAACACGGATGGGCCCCAGCCCACACTAACAACAGTTCGCAGAGAGAACTGAGCCACCCGACGGCACCTCTAGGAGGACTGGTGGCAGGACAACTACCCCCGATCCTACAAAAGGTGGGGGCTACTGGCAGTCAAGAGGCCTGAGGAGCTCCAGCTCTCTAGACCTACCTTGCACCGACTCATTGCAGAGCGCATAGGACATGGCGACTTTGCAAGCTACCACCGTCGCTTTGGGCACCCGGAGGAATTTATCAAGAAGTGCGAGTGCAGGGAAGAGGTGGAAGCTGGACACTTTGTGGAGTGCGAAGCACTCCGCTCCTGCTTGCCTCGGAATCTTCAACCCGGGAAGGAACTGGAAACCCTGTTGGGCCACAAGGGCCACAGGCTTTTCGCGGCATTTGTTGAGGCAGCTGGCAAGCGGGCCCAGGTGCGGGAGGCACAGGAGGCTTCGGCGGCAGACGATTTGTAAGATAGAATGGGGTAGAGTAGTCTGACGGACAGAGTGGAGGATTTCTCATGTCATGCGAAATGCCAGGCACGCTGTCGCGGCGCCTGGCCGTCTACATAATCTATATAGGTTCCGCTAGTAGGGGCGCTTCTCGCACCTGAGGGCTTAGACGTTAATACATCATCATCATCATCATCACCTAGTCGGATGGCGAGGAAGTGAGTCCATCACGACTATAGATAGCAGCAGGATGACGGGAGCAACCCGATCTTTAATAAAGATAACTCAACGCAGTAATAATAACTTGGAACGCAACGCAAACGATAACTGATCCCTCTCAAACCTCACTAATCTTCTCGCGATAATAATATTCCCCCCTCTCTACTGCTTCACGACTCTGCCTTTCTCGTCGAGCTTCAGCATCGGCGTGTCGTCTCGTCGGCCTCGTCGGGGTGGGCGGGGCGGAGCTATATCATTAGCAGCTGTAACAGCAGCTGCGTTGGCCTCATAATGGGCCCATCCGCGCCACTCTGTCGGCATCATGGGTGTGAAGATGCTGGCAGCGTCACGCCATGTATCTCCAACCCAACAGACTGGAGTAGAAATCTGCCCTAAGGCCATCTGTCACGCTCGATCTTCGACATCCTCGTAATGAGGGTATACCCTAGGGATAATGTCTTCATACTTACTACCCAGTTCGTAATCCCGAACCTGTTCTTCCGGCACGACTTTCTTGTCGTGCTTAGGCTTACCAGTCTTTGTAAGACATGGCGGCGGCATGGTTGAACTATGGGCTTTAGGGAAGGTAGTTAAGTCGGACGCCGAGAGCTTCTTGGGAGCCTTGGGCGTCACCGGTGTTCTGAAAGCGGACGCGGTCCGATCGTGGCGACGACGCGGCATCGCTTCTATGGTAGACTCCCTGGAGTCGGCATGGCTATATTGTGATGAGAGGTCTGGGGGGTGACGGGACTCGGATCGTTCCTTGGACACGCTGGGAACCTGGGAGGCGACCGATCCTTTGCGGCTATGGGTCATACTTTGTCCGCGCGGTCCTTGCGACACCGACTTTTCTCGAGACATACTATGAGTCGATCTTGGCTCTGAACTCATTCTATCTTCCATGGCCTTGATAGCCGCCGGGATCTTCCCGATCGTGCCTGACTTGTTAATGGGGCGGAACTTGATGGTAACGGGGGGTCTACTCGGGGATGATGGGGTTTCTGCCTCCCATCCTGCGGGCGCCCGAATTCTTGGTCGACGACGTCTACTTAATGGTACGTCGCTTGAGTCCGCCGAAGCCTCTCGTATTCTTTCAAGTTGCTGGTGCTCTGGCAACTGTTCTGGCTTCCGTAGTACCTTCAAAGTTACCATCATAGACTGCGGAGGCTTGACGACCGGCTTGCGTCCTTTTTTCCCCTTCGGCGTCCGCACCTTGGGCCGTGTCAGATCGTCCAGATGCCAGCTTAATGGTACCTTCCATCCGGTGGACTGCTCGAGGATATCTATGAGCTGATCCCACCTCCGGGTTCGTGCTTCCTGGGTTCTTTCGGTATACGTCTGGGCGGCAGTACGGGGCGTCCAGAATATGATATAGACGGCTTGGATTACTTGGTAGTCGCACGACCAGCCGTCATCCTGCTCGATTAATCTTGACTCCAGCGCATGGTTCGGGGGCAGGATCCTTTCGTCCACGCTGGTGATGTTATTGAGCCATAGCCGATGTAGGTGTTCCATGGCCTTCTTGTGTGCCCGCATGGCAGTTCGCCCTGGCATGGAGTCGAAGAAGTAGGCCTTTCGTGCTTTTATGGCTACCACGATCAGGTACCAGTGCGGAGTGTTGATCGTTCCGCGTATCGCCCCCATTACCAGCGTGGTGGCACCCTTCACTACCGCGTCTACCACCATCTCGCTCATACTGGTCGTGGGATTAGAGTATTTGATCAGATGGCACCCGAACGATGGTTCACGGGCTACCGTGGGTACTACTTCCGTGAATAACTGTACGCCTGCATCGAGCTCTATGGTAGAAAGCCAGTCTTGACATCAGGCCTTCATCAATACATTCACCAGCCCAGGTAGGACGTTTCTCTTCCACTGCATGTCCCGTAGGCCAGGAGGGCAGACCCGATGGACACTCAAGAACTGGGCATCATCTAGACCAACGGGAGCGTCGTAGAAGTCGGTGTTGGGGGGAAGATCTTGGGGGCCAGTTTCCAACCCAAGCTGGTGGAAGGTCTCCCGATCGTGATGGGCATTCTCACCATGAATGACCTCCAAGAGGTCATTGAAGTCATGGACCGTAGCCTGGGTGCTGGTCATCTGAAAGCGAGACATGGTTGCAAGAACGCGGGAATGCTCAGATCGGGGATGAATGAATGTATGGGGACTGGGTGCGGCAGCTAGGCTCACGATACTTGAGGTGCGGATGTTTTCTGTAGACAAGATGTTTTGTGCAGGTGTACGGTGGCTCCGAAGAGGTAAGCAGGAATTGTCTTGGAATTTCAGAAAACGAAAGCAGAAGCGGAAGTGTGGTTGCGGATGAAGAGAAGAGAGGAAGGGGACGGAGGAAGGTGGGTGGTCTGGTCGAAGAGATGGTATGGGTGGTGTGGCGGTTACACCAGAGTCTGTCAGGGAAATCGCCCTAGCGCCTACCTGACCTCTCGCACCTGCCTTCTAGACCGCGAATTGACCGATCGTATGAATCTCTCTATGAATTAGAGTTTGGAAGTTGCCGAAATAGGAAATGTTTGGCGAACTCGCTTGGCGGTGGTGATTCACAGGTGGTTAGGTGGTTGCAAGAGAGGCTTGAAGGGAGAAGTGTAGGGGACTCTTCAGCGAGGAATATAGGTCCTACTTATACTTGAACGTGCCTTCCCTTCTGCGCCAGGATTGGTCCGATCCCTTTGGTGCCAGTAGTTCACTTTGAGGCTCTGGTTGTCATCGCTTTCTGGTGTGAGTTGTAGCGGACGGTGATGAGTGGTCGAGCAAGTTGGTGATTCGGCCGCTTGGTTGGAGTAGGGCCGCACCTGCCAGTCAGCCACTTACGTTGCCAGTAAGCCACTTACGCTACTACACCACACTTCACACGATGATCTGTTCCTCTCCTCTTCCTTCTTTCTTCGCACTTCATCTTGACTTCACAATTCCGTACAATATCCTCCCCAGTCAAGTCGAACAGAAGAATTTCATCAAGTAAACACCTCATAACTACCGTCAAGATGTCAAAGGCACTCGTGCTCTATGAACCGATGGACGTAGACATTGACATTGACGAAGAGATGCCACCTCCCACTGAAGCAGGCCCTCGTCATCGCTTCTCTCTCCGCAACATCTAGGACGTGAAGAGGGCGTGGCCTCTGACGCCACCTATTCGGGAGATGTATTATTCGGAGCGGTGGTCCTTGGTAAGCTGGTCTTGATCCGATCGTGTACTTGTGACGCTAATAAGGTGTCGCAGCTTATCCGGTCCATGTCGATTGCCCTTGTCGGTGGCGTTGGCCAGGACCGTTATGTCCGGTGGATCTTGGAGAGAGGTTTCTTCGAAGTAGCTGCTGCTCGCAAGTCCATTCGGCGCAGCGCCGGCGTTTGGGGAGTCAAAGCTGCAAACCACCTATATGTCGAGGCATCAAAAGCAGGCCCATGGGGGCAGTATATCCGAGATATCCTTGACGACTACCGTCGAACTGACGGTATCTTTATCCAACGCTATGGTGCCATAAACGGGGTGCCTTGCAAGTGTTGTGAGCGGCGGTATGCCCGTTCTGACGGTCTCGATCGTAAGAGAGGCCTATGGCCATTTCATGAGTGCATGTCACTCGAAGGGAACAACGGGGGAGCGTGCGGCAACTGCGTCTTCACCCTCCAGAGTAGCAACTGTTCTTATCCCGGGGACAACTCGATCGTGCGTCCCTTCCGCCCTGAGAACCTCCCCACTCCTCTCGTCTCCTCGATGAACGAAGTGACCGCCCCGAAGCTCTCGTACGGGGTCCTAGACCCGATGACTCTGGACATGATAGCCCGGGAGTATATCCGAGGCAGCCCGGTTGAAGGAGAGGGGGAACGGGCCAGAAAGGAGACCCGTCTAAGTGGCGATAGGTATAATGGCGCAGAAATGGGTAGGGATGGAGGGGGGGATCGAAATGAATGAAGAAGGAAATGGAAACATGATTTTATCGAAACAGCTTAGGACACGGGGCATGTCCCGATCGTGATCCTCTTATTGCGATGCTTTTAAACTCCGAGATGAAAGAAAGAAATGACAAGACCCTCCTCCCCGCTACATGATTTTCTGATTTTTAGTGAAATGAATATTCCAAGCACATCACTTGGAATGGGAAATCCTCGCCGTAAGCTCGCCTCTCACCCTTGGTTGCGACCGCAGTCGCTACATGCTCTTCTCTCTCCTCAACATACATCGCCGTCACCAAAGCCTCTTTTATGGTTGCGAAGACCTCCCCAGCTGGCGGGTCTGTCCCGATCGCATCGTCACTGGTCTTGTCAGCATCATCGGGGAGGTCCTTACCACCTATTGGCAACTCGCTTGCCGTTCCTTCAATCCACGCGTCAGGCTTGCCATCTGCGGGCCCCCAATACCCATCCTCATCCTTCACAAAAGCTCTCAATCTCTGTGCGGGTATAACACCCGCTATCTCTTTTCCATCTAACTCTTCAACCTTGTAACGCGCAGCGGATAGCGCTTCCTTGATCCTATAGGGCCCTGACCATCGATAAATGAGCTTCTTGTCGTTGCTCATGTCTCTGGCCAGCACGGTGTCGTAAAGCAAGACTAAGGTCCTGGGTTGCAGAGGTCCATGTATCTTTCTGGCGTCGCGCCGATCGCGATATCGGGCCCTATCTCTCCTCTTTTCGATGATCTTTTCCTTGGCATATTCCACGTCGACCTTGTGGTGGGCTAGTTGTCGAGCCCTCGCGGCTAGCATCTCTTCAGTGGTATTGATGGCCTCCCAGTTCATGAATCTCCAGGTTGGAACTGAGCTTTCAATGGCCAGCAAGGGGGACCTACCATAGATTAATTGATATGAGCTGCAGCCGTAGTATCGAATGGCTGATCGGTCTGCCCACAACATCGAATCTAGGCGATCGGGCCAGTCCTTGCCTGTGCCGTCAGTAGCCTTCATGAGTCCCCTCTTGATAGGAACATGGCCACCTTCAACGAGCCCTTGAGCCTGGGGGTAATAGGCGGGTCCGTTGACCAGCTTGATTGCGTGTCGCGTAGCCGCCAACTTGGTTTCTCCCGCGAACTCGGTGCTGTTGTCGATTTTCATTCTGATGGGAACCCCATGTCTCCTGATGATACAGCGCTCGATGAATCTCCCGATGCTTTTCGAGTCGGCCTTGCGAAGGGCTTCGCCTCGACCCAACTACTTAGCTCGCACCAGGCTTCCACGATCGAATGCTTCCCGCGAGATGAGGGCATGGTTTGAACATCGATGACCCATGAGGTTAACGGTTCTGACGGTATGTTCCACCTATGTTTTTCCTTGATCTGACCAGCCCTGGCTTTCTGGCACTCTGGGCAAGACTGGGTAGCCTTATGTACATCCCTAGGTAAGCCGCGCCAGTAATAGAGAGCTAACAGTTGCTTTTTCAAGGCATCGCGTCCACGATGTATGGTCTCTAGGTGGCATTCGCGAATGAGTTGCTTCTGAACCTTTTTGTCATCGACGACTCGTCTTGGTAGTTGCCACCGGTGTGCTCGGGTCCAAAGGAGACGTTGGTAATAGAAGAACTTGACAGCCGTGTTTCGAAAATTACGGCGATGGACATCACCTTTGATTGATACCTGGCGGCATGGCACCCGTGGTTAGGAACCGAGCTATGGCATGGCTCCGATCGGACCAGTTCTGCAGTTTGTCGAGAGGGGATTGAGCTTGGCTCGCGAAAACGCCACCTATCGAAATTGTCGGATAATCTGTTGAGGGAGCAGGGTCGTCCCGATCTTGCGGCGCTCCAATGTCTGGTGAGATAGCCATCACATGAAGTTGGTGATCAATAAAATCTTCGACATTTCCCTCCCATTGGTCATCCAACTCATCGGATGGCCCTGGCAGTTTGCGTGACAACCCATCAGCGGCAGTATGTTCCTTACCGGGAATATGGTGTAATTCGAAGTCGAACATCTTGATGTAAGCAATCCACCTAGTAAGGGCTGCGCTGGGCAGGGCTGAGAAGCCGTCGTTGAGTTGGGCGATGAGGACCTTGGCGTCAGTTTCAAGATGGAACCTGATCCCATATAGGTAGTTTCGGAGTCGTCGTAAGGACTTGACAACTCCAAGGCACTCACGCTTGGTCGCATCGTAATTGAGTTCTGCGCCCTTCCAACAACCGGATTCATAACGCGCCGGGCGAATATGGCCGTCGATTTTCTGGCACAACAAGCAACCCCATCCTTCACCTGAAGCGTCGACTTTGAGGTAGATCGGACCGCCTCTGTAATCTATGGTGATCAGGACTGGTGCTGTTGTCAACTTCTCTTTGAGGGTGTCCATGGCATGCTTCTGGGGTTCCTCGAAGCGGAACCGCTCCCCTTTGCGTGTCAGGAGTGTCAAGGGCTGCGCAATCGAGGCATACCCTTCGACCCAGATGCGATAGTAGATCGTAACGCCAAGGAAGGCTCTGACTTCTTTGAGGTCTTTGCAGTAGGGCCATTCCTTTATCTTGATTATCTTGGCGTCGACTGGCTTGCGTCCGTTTGTGCCACAGATATAACCCACGATTTTGGCTGATTGGCGACACCACTCACTTTTCTTGGCGCTCACAATGAGCCCGGCTAGTTCGAAGTTCAACAGGGTCGAATCGATGTTGACGATGTGTTCCCACACGAATTGCCGTATATCTTCGGAGATCTCCCGATCGTCGTAGCGGCTGGTAGGTCCCTTAATCGCGATGTCGTCGAAGAATGGTTCGCATTTGGCTGGAGCTATGTCATATAATACTCTGGACACAACTTGTAGGAACTGCGACACCGAATTCGTATATCCCTGTGGCAGCGTGGTCATCTGCAACGGCCCAAATGGGCTACTGAATGCTGTTAGGGGCCGACTGCTGACTGCTAAGGGGATCTGGTCGTAACCGGAGAATAGGTCCATGACAGTCAGTATCTTGCACATTGCAAATTCCTCGGCGAATTTGTCGCAGCTTCGTGGAAGGCCAGCGTCTCAGATGGAGACTGCGTTCAGCTTGGTGGCTGAATTGATGAGTCGCAGTCCGCCGTTCTGCTTTTCCACTACAAACCATGCGTTGCGGTATAGAGATGCCACTTCTTCGAGGATCGTATGCTTCATTCGCGTTCAGAGGATCTCCGTAACCGCTTCCTTGAGAGGCCCGGGGATCTGTATGCCTTTAGCTTGCCAGGCTTGGTGTGGCACGGTTATCATCTCATAGGGTGGTGCAACACGCTCGTCAAGTCTACCGATTTCTGAGAAGTCCCACGACAAGGTCATTTCTCGTCGAAAGAGGACTTCCAACAAGGCGGCCTTTTCGGGATCGGACAGTTCCGTCTTTTCTAGGTCGGTTAGAATCTCTTTGACTCTTTCGTCAGTAAGCCGTGTGCCTCTTTCTTCCTTGGCGAACCGTGGGAAGACGTTGGCCCAGATGCCGTCACGTCTTGATTTCGTTTCGTCTTCAATACTGGTTACCTTCTCCTTGAGGACGTCATCCTTCCACTTGTAGGACCCTGGAGGGGTCTTGCCACTGGGAATAACGTCGTCCCTAGGATTTATTTTTCTTGCTTTTGGTTTATACATCGTGTTGGCGTAGGCGACCGGGTTGTCTTCCGATCGTGATTCGGTCGAAGCAGCTGCTGCTTCCTTTTCTCGTTGTAGTCGTTCATTCTTACACTTGGTCACAAGCTTCCATATAGCAGCTGTGAGCACCTCGTCCATCTCTTCGTTTGTGAGCGACGCAATGATGGTTTCGTCGTTCTCCAAACCTAAAGATGTTATATCAACATGATCTTCCCAATCGGGTAGCTCCCGAGTTCTTGGTTCTTCCTCGGGAATTGGGGTTGGAGGTCGGGCTGGCTTCCAATGGCGATTCGGTACTTCTGGAGCGGCGTCAAGATGGTCGGCTGCAACGAGAGGAAAGCCGTTGCCCTTGCCCAGCTTGACTGACACCTGCGACACTGTAGGTGGGTCCTGATTCGGTATGCCAGATGTTCTGAATGTAGGCCCCCCCGGTATGGACGTTCTGGGCTCGATCAACTTAACTTTGCCCTTGTGCCCGGGGACGGACCGATCTTGGATTGTCACAGGCATCTGATGAAATGTAGACGGTTCGCAAGGTGGTAGTAGCCGGTTTGTCTGTCCTTGCTCCTGACAAACGGCAACTAGTTTTCTGACTCGTCGACAAGCTGGCCAATGCTCATAGGGACTGTCTCATCGGCCTTAGTAACTGGGACGATGATATGTGTGCCATCGAACGTCATGTCTGCCATCATGTAGCTCTCGTTGTAGTAGAGCGCCATCTTGGTCATCGCAATGAAGTTTATTCCTAGAAGCAACGGAAAGGTGGCGACTTTGTGGTCAATGATGTAAAGGGGGACCGCCATACTCTTACCGGCTATCCAGACCTCCGTCTCTGCGACGCCGACGACGGAACTTCCTGAACTTATAGTGAATCCACGCCAGTTGAGCTTCGACTTACGGATTGGAATTTTGTGCTTGAGGGCGTAGGAGTTGACCAGGATGCTTGACTATGCGCCTGTGTCAATGACTCCAGTAACGAGTTCCCCTGTTGAGAACGCGCCGATCGTGACGGTAAGACGGGGACAGATGCGAATATAATGGTCCACACGCCTTGTTGAAGGTGCCGTCATAACAGCGTAGGCTCGGCCTATGTCCTCAGCAGTTATGGGCGGGAGATTCTCGATCGTGCCATTACCGTTGGTTTCCAATACAAACCCAGACCCTCCGAAGATGGCTCCGGCCATCTGAAAATCGTTGGCACTGAGGGTGAAGGTAGCTATGTCCATGCACCCTCCTGGGTACGTGAAGCTGAATGGGATGGAGTCTAGGTCGTCAACCGTCATTATCGCAACATTACCGACAACTATAGGTTCCGAAGCCTTGTCTTTGTGCGGAATCTGCGTTTTACCTGGGGCAACCCGGATGACGGGCTTCTTAGGTACCGGCCCATCCTCCACAGCTTGCATGGCTAGCTGGATTAGTATGCCTCCCAGGTCTGGCGCAACGGCGCAGAGTTCTCGGATTGTTACGTTAGTCTTCTGCTCCATGATGGCTTCGGCACGTCTCCACAAAGCTTGTTCGATTTCAATCTTCACCGGCGAAGGCCTTTCCCCTCTGTCATTGGGCTTGTTGGGCCCCGATCGGGTCTCACCCGGGACTTTGGTGTTTTGCGAAGCCGCTTTCAAAGGGACTTCTATGTTAGATTTTGGGGGTATGAAGTTAGGGTTTAAAGGGGTGAAATCTTCGTCAACTTCCTCTATTGTAACTCTCTCAGTTTGTGGGCCATGGACCCTTTGTCTCTTCTCGATCGCATCGAACCCGGAAGGGGTTATCCTTTTGCGTTTTTCGACAGGCATGACATCAATGCGAGGAAACGATTCGTCATCCGGAAGGTAACCGTACAGGCGCCGCGTCCCGTCGTCGTCGATTTCTAGAGACCAGTTGAATTCTTTAGCATGATTGGCCTCCACCCACTCTTGTGCGGCTATGTCGACGCCGATAGATGACTCTGGGTCTGAAATGGCTTCGACGACGCTGGCAGCTGCCGAGGGAGCGGGAGTAGCCCGATCGGTTCTGGGTTTCTGCATTCGGTTACGCCTTTGGGTCTCATAGGCCTTGTCTTCTGGAATCCTGTTTCTCTGTCTCAGTTGGTAGTAAGCTTTCCACCGCAAGTGTTCGTTGCCAGCCGGGGTGTTTTCCCAAATCCAATGGAGGCCCTTGAGGACTACTCCGTCTTCATTTCTGGCTTCAAGGACTATATGGTTGGGCAACTCGATGCATTTTAGCTTGGGATCACTGTTAGGTCCTCCCAGGTACCAGCGACTGTCCCAGTGCATGATTTCTTCGTTCGCCATCAAGGTGGCGTCTGGGCAATTGCTAACGAAGTGTTCCTTGCTGAGGCAACCGTAACAGTTGAAAGAAACCTGTTCGTATCTTTGGCCACCTCGTCGGTTACCACGGTAGCCTTGCGGTCGGGCCGAAGCCGGCATGACGTCGACTCCGTCCCAGGTTTGGGGCGTCATCTGGTACGACTGTGGTTGGTGGACGTATTGGTTGGCGAACTGGGAAGGTTGCGTTCCTGGGTAGTAGGTCCTAGTGATCTCGTTAACTTCCTCTCTTGACAGCGATCGGGTCGCAGCCAGTTGGATCTTAAAGCTGTTCGATGCCGTTGACTAGAGTTTCCATCATCTTGTCAGTGGTCGCTGGCGCATCGTCCTTCTTGAGGAGGGTCATGTTTCTCCCGTCAACGGTGATGTTCCCCGTCGCAGGCTTGATGACCAAGGATCCAGGCCGATCGTCAGACTTCTGGGTCAGTTCTTCACCTTCGGGTGTCGTTTCGTTCTTGATGATACCTCTCTTGATCTGGTGGTTCTCCAGGTCCCCTTCGGTGGCAAGCAACTTGTTGAGTTCCTCCTGCAACTTAGAGTATGGCAAGGCTTTGACTTCTGCCAGGGACTTCCTAGTTTCGGTTAGTAGCTTGCTGATGAACCTCTTGCTCAACGGTCGGATCAGTCCCGCAGTTAGCTCCTTTTCTCGGTAGTCAGTGCTTTCGGCTCTGACATCCTTCGTGAGAAAGCGATGTCAGTCGATGTAGTCCTTGATTTCAGCGACGGACCGAACGGACTGAATGCGGCTATCCTCGAAGTCGTGCAAGATGTCCAGAGGGGATGTCAATTGTCGGTCATCCTTGAACCTGTAGGCGGCCTTGAGCTTGGTTTTGGCGTTGGCCCAAGTGGTGATGTCCTCTAGGTGCATCTTGATATTCTAGACCACATAGTTGGTCTTACTGTAGAAGGGAAGCAGGCTGACCCTGGAAGAGGCATCAACATGTCGATGCTCAAATGCATTCTCGACCATTTCGAGCCAGTTAGTAACGTTAGTCCTGTCGAATGCCAGATGAGGGTGAGAACCCAAGTCAGGTGGCAAAAGGAGGTTGAGCCGGCTGAAGGCATTGCCACTGCCGCTGGGAGCAGCGATGCTGGCCGGAGCAACCGGAGCAGCCTGAACGTTAGTAACCATGGGTTGAGAATGCAAAGCTGGGGGAAGTGGTTGAGGATTTGGGGCTGTCCCGATCGACTCAGCACCAGAGTCATCGGCCACTGCGGCAGCCGGTGAAGCGTCAACAAAAGGCATGCTGTTGTCGTCGCTGCTGTCCATGTTCTCGTCGTGAGACATCGGGGTCAAACCGATCTTGTTCTGTCTGAGGTTGTTTTTGATTAGTTGTAAGTGAAAGGGTAGGGGTAACGATGATTCTGTCGTAGACAATAACCGTAGTCTTCAGCGTCGTCGTTGTGAAAGGACGAGGAGGTTATCAGGGACCTCCCATCTATGTAAAACGAGACTATCTCTCGCTTCTTCCCGCTAGTTCCCGTGCGGGAGCTGCCGTTCTCCACTCTCTCTCTCATTGCCATCTCCCTCTCCCGTCTTACCTCTCTCTTCGTGACCTGGCAGCCACTTCATCCTTCGGGATCCATATCGGGTGTAAAAGTAACACCATGGCTCTCCCAGATCAGGGATGATCCGATCTTGTTCCTCTCTTCGGGACCCATATCCGGCAACTGACTGCCATGGCTGTCCTCGTTATTCCTCACTTGGGACCCATATCGGGTGCGTTGGCACCATGGCTGTCCTCATTGTTCCATCACTTTTTCAGGAATCCACATCGGGCGCACTCGCCATGGCCATATTCCTGGATCGGTGATGGGCCGACCTTTCCTCACTCGGGACCCATATCGGGCATCTGATGCCATGGCTGTCCGTCTCCTCATCCATCGGGATCTATATCGGGCAACTGACTGCCATGGCTCTCCCAGATCGGGGATGAGTCCAATCTCTCTTCTTAGGGCGAGAAGGCCCATACGCCGAGTGCGGCGCACCTAAACATTAGTCGTCCCCGTATAGTATTAGCATTACCCACGATGGACGTGGCCGACATCCACCGTGGTTTCTCGTATCAAGCTGCCGCTAACTCGTACCTTTCCGAAAGAAGAAACCCATCCGGGGGCTTACCTGAATAGAACAATGAAATCACAGTCCGGCTGCTTTGCTAAGAAATCTCTTCTCGTCACGCTGCGCCCTAGGAGGGCGATGGTCTCGGGCCTTCACCAATCCCTAGACAGCCGTCTTATTCTCGAGTTCGTGGTCTTCGTTGGTTGGTTGGTCTCATAATCTGCAAGGTGTGGTTCGATGATTCAGAGGGCCTCATCGGGCCGAATTAGAACGCCTCACCGAGGACACCAATGAAACGCACCCTCTGGCGCTTCATAGGCACGGCTATTGCCTACGGCAATAGCCGGCCCACTGGCGACAGGGGTGGTTACCTAGGAGACCGGGTCGCGAATCCGGCACTTCCATAGGATTTTCCCGTAGGGTGGTAACTTGGCAAGGTAACAGCACCGCGGATATGTCGAATCGAAGGCCCAGAAACCGAGAACGAACAGATCGTAGCATTCCCGTACTGATAGCGAAGTCGGAAGACTGAGAAGGGAAGAGGTATGGAAGTCCAATACGTAGTCGGACCGAAGGAAGTCAAGGGACGACTACGTTGGACCCGACACCAGGGTCGGTCCGAACGGACAACTACTAACCTAATTACCGGAATCGGGCAGTCATAAGCGCAATTACGAAGAAGCGGTGGATTGTAATGAATGAATGAATTGAATTGAAGGGCTGCCGCCCATGCCAGCTAACTACTAGGTCACGAAGCGACCTAGGGAAGGCTTCCTTCTTATAACCATATGCGAAGCCGTAAAATTGAAGCCAGCCAGGGTAACGATACTAGTTTCTGCCTCTCTCCTCCGTAGCTAGCAAGACACCGGGTATGGCCCGATCGTAGCGCTCCTAATTGACGGCCGTCAATCCAGCTGCTTCAGTACTTATCTGACAATGACGATACGCAAGTTTCTTGAATAAAGGCGAAGTTTTTGCGCATAGGAGTCGGGAGAACGGTATTAAGTTGTTCTACCATTGTATTAATAGTAGTTATCAGGCTGTTCTTTTCATTTGTCGTACCGGGGACATCGGTTCTGTGATCAGAAGAGCCAGACTGAGGCGACAATGTGGTAGGCGTATAACGGCTTAATATTTTGGATGGATTATAGGGAACCAATCCAGTACCCCTCCAAGCGCCAGGTATATTCCGAGGGATACATTGTTGTGCTTCTTGTAATACAACAGAAACTGCCGGTTGTCCACCCTCTGAGCCCCGAAAATGGAATGGCGGCTGACAAGCTTTTTGTACGCTTTCGACAGGGGGCTGAATATGCCAACATCGAGTGGTTGGAGTACGTGAGTAGTGTGTGGCGGGAGGCACAAAGGAATAATGTATTCCCGCTCACAGTACTCCACGAATTCCATAGTTTGGTGACTGGAGTGGCCGTCAAGCAGCAGCAAACGGTACTTGCCACGTTTTTGCTTCTTAGTCCATTTGTCGAAGTGTTGTAACCACGTGATAGCGATATTGTTATCGGTCCATCCATTCGGTGACACTTGAATTACCGTACGAGAATCCAAGGTACTGTCAAGCCAGGATTGCTGAATTTGTTTTCCTTTGAAAATGACAAATGCCGGCAATACATAGCCAGTTACCCCAATGCATTCGATAATAGACACCCAATGGCGGTTACCGGGCTGACTAGTGAATGCTTCCTTCTCCGTACGATGAACCAATACCTTCGCGTTGTCACCAATCCCCTTCATAAACCCTTTTTCGTCCATGTTATAGGTATCTTCATCTGCTATATCGTACAATAAGCGAATTCGCTGAACCGTTTCGAACCAATCGGTTATGTTTTCATACGTAGTGCCATCCCTACGTTGTTGGTCGAGTCCTCGAGAATTTTTAAGCTTTAGTTCGGGGTGCCGCCCTAGGAACCGTCGGTACCAATTCATTCCTAGTGGTTCGTGGTCGTTTTTGGCTTTCAGGTACCCTTGTGCGAAGGATTTGAGTGACGCGATCGTTAGTGGCCATCCCCACACCTGCATCTGAAGTGCTACTCTAACAATAGAGTTCTCTTCAGCTGGAGTAAGGCGCTGTAGTGGCTCACTGGCTATTTTTTGGGGGTTGCGGCTGGCCATTCTATGCTGGAGTGTGGAACGGGGTATTTGAAACACCCTCGCAGCCTCCCTAACACTCATTACGCTTCCTGTATGAATAGCGTCAAGTGCGTTTTGAATCCGCGTTTCTTTATCCATTTTCGCTGCTGTGGCATCGATAATACCGGTAAATCACGAAGAATCTAAGTTACCATTCGATGTACGCTGTTCTAGAGTTTTCCTTACAATAGGGGCTGGTGTCTATGCGTCAAAAGTGGAAATCGGGTAGCCCAACCTTAGGTGGGGCCCAACTCCCAGTCGAATACGTTAACCTAGCCACGAAATTCAACCCATCCGCACACCTGTCTAGCACAGGTATTCACCTACCGAACGAGATTCATATCCCGTCCAGCTTCAGCATGAGTCAAGAGTACGAGAACACACCCATTCTTGAAGCCATAGCCACAGGCACTTACGAATAGAGTTCTGAGAAAGTCCAAGACCTTAAGATAGATGAGGATGTACTCAGCACTTTTGGCAGAATAGTCGACACTCTGGAGGCTTACAACCTCCCAGTTAAGCAATCTGGAACCCTACCGTCACCCATCCCCTTCACGGATAATGCTTACAAGATAATTACAGGCTTGCATGGCGAGAAAATCACAGGTACGAACATAGCGAACCAAGTCCCCCAGAGACATGGAAAACTACAAGAGTGAACCGTACACGAGATACTGACTGCCGTACATGATAAACAACAGCCTGAGAAGACCGGAGCATAACTGAACCCGCCAGAAGATCCACTAGAACTCAAGTCTAAAGGCCTAGAAATGGCTCGCCGACTGGGCATCAGAAAGCCCACCGAGAAAAAAGAAGAAGTTCAAGGACCGGACGAACAGATGATCTACGTAGGCAAAAGAGCCCCGTGAACAAGGTGCAAGCCCTGCTCAAGGAGATTCCAGATCACTCCGCAATGAAAGGTAATTCTGGACCAAACTAACCTCAACATTAGCTCCACAAACAGAGCCAACAAACAACTCGTTAACGCATCGATCTACCTATCCCAGTATGGCCTACAGGTGCACCACCTACCCGGAAAACTGAACTATGTGCTGGATGCACTGAGCAGGCTCAAACAGGTTACCAACAAGGTAACTGCAGACGGGAAAATCGAGCATACGAACGACGAACCAGTGCTCGACAACATCTAGCTAGTCACAGAAGCCGTGATGGATGACAAGACTCGCCAGGAATTCATGAAGGGTTACCGCAAGGACTCAAAGTATACAGCAATCATAGCGGACCTCACGAAAAACCAAGGGAGTAACGAGGGCGTTACGTCTTTTTTTTTGCCTCGGCCATCCCTTCAGCATCGAGAACGAGCTTCTATACAATGATGATGATGATGATGATGATGTATTTACGTCTAAGCCCTCAGGTGCGAGAAGCGCCCCTACTAGCGGAACCTATATAGATTATGTAGATGGCCAGGCGCCGCGGCAGCGTGCCTGGCGTTTCGTGTGACATGAGAAATCCTCCATCCCGTCCATCAGACTACCTTATTCCGTTCTATCTTACAAATCGTCCACCACCGAGGCCTCTTGTGCTTCCTGCGCCTGAGCCCGCTTGCCAGCCGCCTCAACATATGCCGCGAAAAGCCTGTGGCCCTTTGTAAAGGGGACCGGTCAGAGTGACGAAGTAAGGTGGTGTGGGAGTAAAGAGTTAAATTGGCAGTTGAAACTATTGTTTAGGGAACTAAGTGTGTGTGTTCGGCCCTAGGTCGGCAACACAGGTCTATATAGGTCGGTTCGGCTACTGGTCGCTAGTTGATCGGCCGAATCGGATTAACTTGGTCGGCCGAATCCTTCGGTGACCAATCGCCGCACCGTTACACTACTCCCCCCTTTCAAGATGCTGGACTCCAGCATCCTAGCCCGGTATCCCCTTGCTCCCGCGCAGCCCGGTCACTGGAAGTTCACGTGTAGCAATCGGCCTCCTCTGAGACCGGAGTCCTATCGCCACTGCTACATCTCCCCTTTCCGTTTGCAGCTGCGATTATTATCCCTGCCATGGCCCGGCGCCCTTGATTGTAGCCCGGCGCCCTTGACTGTGGCTCAGCGCCCTTGACTGTGGCTTGGTATCCTTGACTGACCCGGCGCCCCTTGGTTGTGGCCAAGCGCTCTTGACTGTCGCGTAGTTTGTTGTGCTATCGGTGACTTAGCTGCGCTGGCCTGGCTGCGTTATCTATGGCTTGGTTTCGCCAGTTTCGTTCGCTTTTCCGTAGCTTAGTTGGGCCAGCTTGGTTGCGCCGACTTGGACGAATAACTCGCGCGCGCCGACCGAATCAATAACTCGCGGCTGCCCGAATAACCCGGCGTCGCGACCGCCTGAACCCAGCGTCGCGACCGCCTAAACAACTTCGAACCCGACGTCGCGGCCGCCTGGATAACTTAATAACTCGCGCCGTTAGTTGCGCGACCCGGGTTGCGCCGGCTTGGTTGCAACTTTGTAACTTAGTTGCGCCGCTTCGGTTGCGTCGGCTTGGTTGCAACTTTCCGTAACCCAGTTACACCTTTTCCTTTCCCTCTTTTCAAGGCACGAATCCTCACGCTAGCCGAATCTTCGTCGCGCTGACTGAATAACAGTCTCAATAACCTGCGCCGACTGAATAACTCAAGAACTCGTGCCGACGGATACTGCAACTTGCGCTGACCAAATCCTGGTGTCGACCTTGGTCCTCGTGGTCGACCTTGATCACCGGCCTTGATCCTCTCGCCGGCTTCAATTCTCGTGCTGGCCTTGATGCCCTCAATTCTGGCGCCGGCCTTGATCCCCACTAAGCTTCATCCTCGCCGGCCCTGATCCTCGCGTCGGCCTTGATCCTTGCACCAGTTATGATCATCACCAGCCTTGATCCTCGTCGGTCCCTGACCTTGATCCTCGACTGTGATCTTCACGCTGCCGGCCTTAATCCCCGCACCGGTCTTGATACTCATACCAGTCTTGATCCTGGCGCTTGCTTTGATTGCCGGCCTTGATCCTCGTCGGTCCTTGACCTTCATCTTTGACCGTAGAAGCTTGACGGCAGTCTTCCTAGCCACCTTTGATCCTCCTTGATCCTTGCAGCTTGACCCTCGCTGGCCTTGACCACCGGCCTTAATCGTTGCCAGCCCTCGACCTTAGATCTTCGCCGGTCCTCGACCTTTGCGGTCTTGATCTTTGCGGCCTTGATCTTTGCGGCCTTGATCTTTGCGGCCTTGATCCTCACACCGGCCTTGATCATTGCCAGCCCTCAACCTTGGATCATCACCAACTTTGGTCCTAGCGCCGGTCTTGGTCCTGACGTTGGCCTGGGTCTCTACCGACCTTGATTGCTAGCTTTGATCCTCGCGGCTTTTGGTCTCAACACCTCACTCGATCTCTTGGTTACTCGGTCGATCTCTTGGCACTTTAATCTCTCAACACCTCACTCGATCTCGGACCTCACTCGGTCTATTGGTATCTCAGATCTCAGTGCTTTCTCGTTCGGCACTCTATCGATCTCTCTCTTGATACCTCACCCGATCTCTTGGCTCCTCACTTGATCTTTTGGTACTGTAATTTCTCTGCGCCTCACTCGACCTCGATACCTCACTCGATCTCTTGGCGTTCTTTCGATCTCAGCCAGCAGGACACACTTCTTCCTTGTAAGGCTCTTCATCGCGAACACGCTTCTTCATCACGGGGCTCTTCTTCTTGATTGCCGAGGCTCTTCTTGGTCGCCGGGGCTCTTCTTGATCACCGGGGCTCTTCTTGATTGCCGGGGCTCTTCTTGATTACCGAGGCTATACACTTTTAGCGCTTCTCAGCACTAGGAGACTTACTCTTCTTCAGTATGCTCTTTTCAATTATCTTGAGCCCTTCAGCTGCCTTAGACTCGGCTTCTGGCCATAGGCCCAACTCTTCACTTGAGGCTCGACTTTTCACTTGGGGCTTGACTCTTCACTTGGGGCTTGGCTCTTCGCCAGGGCTCGGTCCTTCGCCCGGGCTTGATCTCTTCGCCAGCATGGGCTCGATATCTTCGCCAGTATAGGCTCGATCTCTTCGCTAGCATGCGCTCGATCTCTTCGCCGACATGGGCTCAATCTCTTTGCTAGGCTCTTCATCGCAAGCCTAACACTTTTAGCACTCCGCTTCGCAAGGGGGATCTTACTCTCTTTGCCATGGGCTCGACTCTTCACCAAGGGCTCGTTCTTCTCTTCGCTTTAGGGCTCGACTCTTCCCTTTGCTAGAGTTCTCTTTGATCGCCGGGGCTCTCTTTGATCGCCGGGGCTCTCTTTGATCGCCGGGGTTCTCCTTGATCGCGGGGCTCTTCTTGATCGCCGAGGCTCTCCTTAATCGCCCAGGCTCTCCTTGATCGCCAAGCTCTTCGCCTTCAGCTCGATTCGTCAAGGACTTGTCGTCATACACTCCTCGTCACTAGGTACTCTACTCCCCCCTTTCAAGAGCTCGGTCCCCGAGCTCAAGTTAGGCTGTTGGCTAACGAATTCAGGTATTGACTTGCAGAGATAAGTTGTCGGTCTCCGAGCGTAGGAGTGGTAGGTATGTTATTGCTTGAAAGTTGGAATGAAAATGGACGAAGAAAAAAATTTTCTGCTTAGCGCATCTCATCAGAAAAGGCTCGTCGACCCTCACAACTCCGTCGCGCATCCCACACCGCATTACTTTCGGTAATGTAGAAGCAATAGAGTGTAAAGGGGACCGGTCAGAGTGACGAAGTAAGGTGGTGTGGGAGCAAGGAGTTGAATTGGCAGTTGAAACTATTGCTTAGGGAACTAAGTGTGTGTGTTCGGCCCTAGGTCGGCAACACAGGTCTATATAGGTCGGTTCGGCTACTGGTCGCTAGTTGATCGGCCGAATCAGATTAACTTGGTCGGCTGAATCCTTCGGTGACCGATCGCCGCACCGTTACACCCTTGTGACCCAGCAGGATTTCCAGTTCCTTCCCAGGTTGAAGATCCCCAGGTAGACAGGAGCGGAGCGCTTCGCACTCCACAAAATGTCCAGCCTCCACCTCTTCGCCACACTTGCATTTCTTGATAGATTCCTCTGGGTGCCCAAAGCGATGGTGGTAGCTTGCAAAGTCACCATGTCCTATGCGCTCTGCAATGAGTTGATGCAAGGTAGGTCTGGAGAGCTGCAGCTCCTCAGGCCTCTTGACAGCCAGTAGCCCCCACCTCTTGTAAGATCGAGGGTAGTGGTTCTGCCACCAGTCCTCCCAGAGGTGCCCTTGGGCGGCCCTGTTTTCCCTATGGACTATTATTAGTGTGGGCTGGAGCCCATCCGTGTTGCCAGTGTAGTAGACCTCAGAGGCGAGGGCTGCCTCCTTGTCTGCCGCCTCGTTTCCTGGGATTGGGGACCACTGAACCGTGTGCCCTTAGGGGAGGGCGGCCGTCGAGTCCCGGAAGGAAAGAAAGGCAGCCTGTGAGTTGTCGGAAGGGTGGCCACGCAGCTGCTGGAGCACTGAGGTGTTGTCCAGACAGAAGTGCACTTGGCCAGTGCCGACGATGTTGAGGTGACTCGCAGCCCAGGCAGCACCTGCCGCGGCCCCTGATGCTTTCGCGTCAAAGACTTGAGCCTGGTAGAGGGTCCCGTGGGCCCTGCCAATGACCCTGTGGTCTTTGTATGTGACAAAACCCCAGCTGGCTTCCTTGTCAAGGGAGCCGTCTGAGTAGATCACCACGTCCCCGCGAGCCAATAAGAGCATCATGCCTTTGTATCAATTCGTCATGCCGCTGTATCAATTGCCTTATTGAAAATGGCCGTTTTGTATGTGGCCAACTGGGATGGTTGGCTCATTAGACTAGTGAGCACCACCTTTAGGTGGTGAGCCCCAGCGAATCCCCAATACAGGTGGGGCGTGGCACGGGTAGCGCCCTGGGTTTTCATGCACCAAGAAATGAAAATTAGTGCACCAGCATAGCGCAATTCAGCTAGCATCCAATTTACGCAGTATTGCGCCTACAGAATTGCGAACAGCGTGTCGCTTCAGTGCTGAATATCTGCTTAGCTGCTAGAAGCCCTACTATTAAACAGGTTACAAAGCCGAGCATTACAGTCGGCTAATCGGTGCATGATGTCGAGTAGAAGGCTCATGGAAATCAAGTGGTTGAAGCGCTCCTGTAATTAGATATATTCAATGCTGGGAAAGGCGTGACGCTGGCACTTCGTTAGACATACTAGCCTCGCTCACCTGACCTGTTTGATGCCTGACCACTGTGTAACAAATGCTAGTCTTCTAGGTGTCGAGAATGCAATTACCGGCTCGTCGTATGCTGAAGTCAGCTTCCAAAGAACATAGCAACTCAATTGACGGTAATGTACCTATGAATTGAGGCTACCCACAGAAGTTCGATTTGAAAGGAATGTGTATGGACGTAGGTAGGTATAGGGCGCCCAATACATCCACGGACCCCCGTGGATTTATTGTTTCACGGGGGACCGTGGTGCTTATGTAATCTTGTCATATTTCATCTGCCAGCAGCTGCCACCCGGTATAAACAAAACGATGAACGCCCGTTACATTCAACTGAGATTCCTGATTTTAAGCTGCAATTACGGACTGTGCATTGCTACCTCCTAATCCGCTTAATGGGAACTCAATTAGTACCTAGGTAATTCGTGTTGTGAACCTGATTACCGTAGATTGAATAAAGAGTTGTAGTGTAAACAAGGCAGATTGACTGAGAGTTTGAGGCCGACAGCTCTATGCCCATATAACTATCCAGATACCTAAGCGCATCTGCCTACAACTTCCTACCTAGGTACCCGTATCATCACATAGATAGACGGGTATATATGTATACGTTACCATAATAAATTACACAGGCCACAAACTCAACTCGGCCAACACTGGAACTTAGCAGGTAATTGTGATGCTTTTGGCAGTGCGTTAGGTAGGTACCTAAGGGTGGCCAACTTGAGTTGGCGGCCTAGTAGCACGACAGAAGGATTACATAAGCGCCACGGTCCCCCGTGAAACAATAAATCCACGGGGGTCCGTGGATGTATTGGGCGCCGTAGGTATAGGTAAGATTATCTACCGTACTTAAGGGCAATCATATTCGTGCACCCAATCTTCCGATATTCGTGCACCTTTCGGCCCGTTTCAGCTGCCAACAGCTGCGCAAAGCTTAATTACATGAACCCAATGAGTTGGCTACCGGTAACACATCACTTCATACCCACGACGGCGAAGCCTACCAACCTACTTAGATACGGTATTTCTATCGCGCAACTGTTTACGGCCTTGTTGTGGTAGTATTCTAGTGGATTTACTAGTCCGATGGGCCGGTACGGACTACATTACCTGTAGATTGTGGGTATAAAGCGTGGGTTTCAGTTGATGTCAAACGAACAGTAGGTACTATCTATCTAGGCGCCCGGAAAGAGGTAGGATTCGTCCACCTTCCCTCCCGCTAAGTCCAATACCGGTAGGTATGTAAATAAGGTAAGGTATGGGACTCCCTACAGTCTCCACGGTTTTCGCAGCAAGAAAAGGAAGGGATATATAAACGAGCCTCAAGGCGAGCCACTGGCGCAGCTGTCGGCAGCTGAAACGGGCCGAAAGGTGCACGAATATCAGAAGATTGGGTGCACGAATATGATTGCCCGTACTTAATACCTGTTACGGGCCACTGGGCAGTTTATTGGCGGTGTTATAGGGGATCATAGCGGTCTCGGGTTGCTACTAGCTGAATTAGGTTATGCTGGTGCACCGATTTCCATTTCTTGGTGCACGAAAACCCGGGGCGCACGGGTAGTTACTCGTCTCAGGTACCGCAGTGTCGTTGCCATCGACCTCTGCGGCGATCCTGCAAAGGGCGACGTCTCGTTGTTTACGCCTACCTACTTTCGAGGTGGCGCAGGCGGCAGAGATGAAAATCACCGTTAATTTCGCTGGAGCCTAGTCTAGTGCTGATGCAGCTGAGCTTGGGACACTCTTGCGTTGGAAGCCTGATCGACTCGGTCATGTCAGTATCGTCCGCAGCCGTTGCTTTTGTTTTCAGATTTCAAGGCCTGGCTCATTAGGTCCATATCTCACTACCCCCTTTGCCTGCTTGCTGATATTAAATGCTAACTCCCATAACCTCGTAATTCATGTCCCTGAACCCGTGAAAAGGCAGATTGTAGCACGCCGGGGCATTGGTCTGGAGTTATATCTCAGTTGCAATGTACAGGCGAAGATGATCGTCGCGAGCTTCGACGCCCATCATTTCGGCGAGTAGTGGCAGGTTGATGGCCCAGTGGTTGTGCCCTACGTAAGAATACCAAATCATCACCGCCATCGTCTTGTATTATTTCGCCGCGAATTGGAAGAGTGGAAAATAAGCAGCCAGACTGATTGCGCGACTTTCGTTTCCTAGACTGACGACTTGGGGTGTGTTTGGCAGCCCGCTGTCAAACGAATGGGCCTTGATACAGCAGCATTTCTACTTTGGGAGGGATGACAGAGGAGCATCGATGTCATTTTTGGCAGTGAGGAGCAGAAGGCTCGATTACGCGATATCATGTGGTGAATGCCGCCGTTGTTTGAGGGATTGCTGATATCGCTAGTATGGCAACCGTAGACATTGGAACAAGGAAAGTTCTGAACAGGATACCGTCAAACCAATTGCCGAAGATCCGCGAAAGTGGGCAGTGCATTGGAATGTAAGCGTATCTCTGAGTTTACCGACAACCTCACAAAAGATGGCGCTATGATGGAAATAGGTGATGTGAAAGGAGCCACGGCCTCGTCGGCAAGGTGAGCCATAACGAGCGATATAAAAAGGAATTTCACTATTGAAAAGTGCAGGATATGCTAAGATGCAGCAGAACGCAATCTTACGCAGCGGTGTTGAGATACTTTGGGCGAGATTCGTAGAGGCCGAGTTCAGCCCTAGATAGTAAATAGTAAATCCAATCTGAAAGGGTTTGAACATTGATGGATTCGATCCCACAACGGCGTGAATAAGCTTACGGGTGACTTTAAGGGTACACGTGTCTACTAAAGGCACAACCTTCTTCCAGTCCTGCGATGCAGGTCGTGGGCGGCGTGGTTTGTTTTAATTAAAGCGCGGTTCTCATGTTTGCGCTGTGCTACAGTGGAAGTAGGTACACACATCGGATATTAACTATGACCATGAAATTCGAGTTCTGTTTATCACCAACTAGCCCAAGCCCATGATATGAAGGGACAACTACCTGAGATCAGTGGGTCTACTACGCTAGATAGTAATGGTGGCAGTGTAGCCAGACCATAACGACCGGAGTGGCCTGTTGTGCTATTCAATGTACGCCGGGCTGGAACATGTTAATTGTGCTCAGCCGCCCATGTCCGGAACCATGCCAGGGATTCGGGATTTGCTACGCTTGCATTGGTCTTGATGTTGATGCCAGACAGTATTTGCTTGACAGCGACCTCGATCCTATTGGCAAGTCAGGTTCTGCACATTATCATGGGGCCCATCTGACTGCTAAAACAATTCGTTCAAGCAATTGGGTCATTCACTTACTTCTTTCCGTTACCTGTCCGGGGGATGCCACACCCAGCTTCCTCAATTATGGCCGGTATATGTCTTGGGCTCAACTCCTCTCGGATTGTCTACATTCGATGTTAGAAAGCCGGCGTCCCCTAGTACGACAAAGACTCCGTACCAGCGGGGACATACGGGCGCACACAGGCAAAACGACATTAAAAGCAAACGGTGTTTTCATGTAGAATGTGGGAAGAGAAGGACGGAAGAGGTGAGGCAAGCCATACCTGTTGAATTTTGAGTCGTAGCTCGTCTGTGAACGTATGACCCCCGCACATTACGATGAATAAGCAGACGATCTCGTCGCAGTCCGTCTCCCGCCTACGACCAACACACACGGCATCTTCGACCTCGCCGCCGTAAAACTTAGTAAGTACGTTGTATATTTCTGCGCTGCCAAACCGAACGCCCGATGGTTTTAGGACGCCATCGCTTCGGCCTAGCATCGTCAGCCCCCCTGTACGAGTATCAATCCGTACAAAGTCGCCGTGGTGCCAAACGCCATCGAACCGCTCGAAATAGCTAGTTCGGTACTTTTCCTGGCCATTTTCACCCCAGAACGTTATCGGCTGGCAGGGAAAGGCTTTGGTACAGACCACTTCGTTGGAACAGAGTCAGTAAGACGGAAGGGCCCACGAAATAGGTAAGATATTAGGATACCACTCACACTCGCCATCTTCGCCTGTTATAGGCTTGCCAGTAAGGGAATCAACCACGTCAATGGCCATGCCAAGCCCAGCGCACTGAATCTCACCTACGTACACAGGTAACAGAGGGCATGGGGCACCAAACAATGAAATAATATCAGTCCCGCCCGTGATTGAAGCAAGGTTCACATGCGATGGGAACGCCCTGTAAACGAAAGAGAAGGTCGATGGGGGTAAGGGTGATGCCGTGGAATAAATTGCTTCTAAATGGGATAGATCGAGGAATGCCGAAGGATAAATACGGTTAGTCTCAAGTGTGGTCAGATAGGTGGCCGAGGTGCCAAAGTGTGTGACTTTGAGCGAGGAGAGTAGATGGGGTAACGAAAGGTAGCCATGAGGTTTGAAAGGTGAGCCAGAATAGAGAACGAGAGTTGAGCCACAAGCCAATGCCGAGACGCTCCAATGCCACATCATCCAAGAAGTTGTCGTATAGTACAGCATACGAGACCTTGACCCCATTGAGCAATGCAGTATGTGCTCCTTCTTGTGCTGTATTAAAGTCCCCAGTGAGGAGTGCACGATGGCTTTGGGGAGGCCGGTCGTACCCGAAGAGAAAAGAACGTAGAGAGGATGTGCCGGCGGAAGCTGCTCAAATCTCAGGGGCTCGTGGGTGGAACTCCTGCAGAGGCATCAGTCATCACTCCCAGATCTCTCGAATCGCGTCATCGATCATCAAAAGCCTACCTGCTCAGAAAGCTTTGGTAATCAGTCACCAATATAGAAGTCAGGGATTGTAGGCTCTGTGGTTGTGGCAGGTCTTCCGGTATGTTTTGGATCACCACGACAAGCTGAAGTGTTTTGAGTTCACCAATAATCCGGACTGTCTTGTCTAAACTAGACCATGACTTGCCGTTGTATGTAGTACCGTTATCAGCAAATAGTACTTTGGGTTCAATCTGCACCAATCGATCCAACACCGCGCTGACTCCATTGTCCGGACTAATGCCAGTCCAAATCGCGCCAATGGCGGCGGTGGCGAGCATGGCTACGACGGCCTCGACACTATAAGAAATCGCAGGTTAGAAACTACCTACCACCTATGGTAGGATTGTACTCGAAAACTTAAAGGGCTTGAAATATTTGGTAAAGCGTACTGGTTCGAGACAAACCCGGCGACGACGTCATTCGACCCCACACCAGCCGTCCTCAAGGCATTGGAACATTGACGCACCGCCTCGCGCAATTGGGCCCAGGTGGTTGCTCGAAGCTGACTGTCCACCTCGGTGGCAGTGATGACAGCAACAAGCGACTCATCAACTTCAACATTCCCGGGGAATAGCAGGTTCTCGGCAAAGTTCAACCGTGCCCCGGCAAAAAAGTCCGGCCGAGGGAAGATAGATGGCGTGTCCGACGCGAGGACCTGTTGGAGTCAGTGATGTCCGTGGCCACGGGTACCTAGTTGTATAGCTAGACGAAATTCATTATACCTCAGAGTAGGGCTTAGACGCCCGGATGCCGCAGAAATGCCAAACTTCGCTCCAGAAATCACGCAGGCTTTGAGTAGACCATCTATAGAGACCCGGATAGTCGTCGATGTCGAGTCGGTATTTGTTTCTCACGTGATTGAGGAAAGTGAACATAGGTGTTGACCGCGGATTGTGATGTCGCCAGAGCTCCGCTGCCGGCCCGGGTTCGCTATCGTTGTAATCAAGAGTCATTCTGGGCTACAGAGGCCGAGCAACTCTTTCACTGGTCAAATGGATTCAAGCTTCTATTCGTTCTGTCGGGTCTGTTGTCGCTCGATGAAAAAGCCACGAACAACCAGGCAGCACAAAAGTTCGGCTATTTCGTGGGCGAACTACTTCGAACCCTCTTATTAAACCCGCTTAATATCTCCTTTACTTGTATTAGGTTGGACCCTATGGTCCCTACCTGGGTAGAGGATGCGAGGTTCCGATGGAGGCCGATGAAATTGTTAAAATCGGGCACATGCCGGCATTTATTCGTAGTCGGTTATCTAGCTGGATAGGCGGCGGGAAGAGATGCAATCAGGTCTGTATGTGATCGCCAAAGGGTTTACTGTAAAGAGAACATCATCTCGTAAAGTCCACTATGCTGTAGGTAGTCATTCTCCGGTATTGCTTAATAGTGTCGATGTGAGTTAACAGCCTCGCCTCGACTGATACTCGCCGGGTCTACCGGTAATATCGACACGGACCTAGCGGGAGGGGATCGATGCTATTCGCGCAGGGTCCGGCCCGTTTCGGGCCGCCAGCTTCCGACACGATAGGTACTTTTAGCGACTCCAACCAGGGCTAGGTATAGGTAGGTAGGTACATAGGTAGGTAGGTGCGTCCGTACCTGGGTGCAGGTGGGCTAAACTCCATAGGTACCTAGGTACCTGCCCAGTCAGGTGTGAATACCAGGAAGGTACGGAGTACCTAGGTACCTTAGGTAGGTAGGGTAGTGTACTACGTACATAGGTACAATCAGGTCCACGGGTATCTTGTAGTTACCGAGAGGTAGAAATGTAAGTACAGGTACCTCCCTATACCTAACGGACGTTAGAAAGTAGTACCTAGGTACCTAAACCTTGAGCTACCTAGGTAGGTACCTTAGATAGGTACCTCCTAGTCCTGTCGCAATGCCGGTTCTTCTCCCCCTGCTTCAATTCTTTCCTGGTCCCTCTCGCACCCTCGAACACAACTCGGCACACTACGCCTTCTTCCCTTCCCCTTTCATCTCTTCTTCTTCACTGTCAACGCCGTAGTCCCACTCCTAAGACTACCTTCTTCCCTGTATTCTGCCTTCTGTCTGGCATTGGGGAAAGGGGCGTCTTCGGTCGTCTGTTGGGTCGTTGTCTCCTTGTTAGTCTGCTTTGTTGCCTCGTCGTTTGAGATCAGGTATCACTACCTTCCTTGGGACATTGGCTTCTTACCACATTCTTTAACTCCCAACTCCCCCCAGCTGCAATTCAGCCATAGCCTTAATTGTAATACGACAAACGAAGCTCGAGTGCCCAAGCGATCTCGGCCTGCTTCCGCCTGTATCAACAATATTCGATCCTGACTGCCTATTGTGTTCGAAACTAGTCAATTGGTATGTTGTTGCCTGTCTTCTACGCGGCGAATCTCCAGTTCCCATCATACCCAGATTCCGCAATTTATTCCTCTCCCTCTCCCTCTCTCTTTGTATGCCGTTTCCCTACCGTTGTCAGATTGAATATCAATTCAATCAATTCCGACTGGTTGATTAGTTGACACCCTCGTATCGCTTCTGAAGTTGGCCATCGTGACCGTATCACAACTAATGAACCCCTATTACAGTTCTGCTTAAGCCATACTGCACTGCGCGTACGGCTCATCCCTGCTATTTTTTAAAAATACTCATCCCCCTACGAGACTAGCTACGCCTACCTAGTATTATCCAGCTCATCACTTAGAAATATGCCACGCAAACTGCCAATTCCCTTCACCGGCTCGAGCACTGTGGCTCAACCAGAGCGGGCTGCCGAAAGACGACCGTCGCAGTCCAAGGGCAGCCGTATAAGCCAATTCTTCTCGTCATCACCCAAAAACAAAGACCAGCCCTCTGCTCAGCAAGCCCTTATGGCCATGCAAAACAATGCGGTATCTTCTATCACTACCCCAGGCCTCGCTTTGCCCAGCATCTCGCTCTCGGCGCCTACAATTGGTGAGCCGAACAGCGACAGATCCTCCACGACTCTTTTTCAACCCACCGATTCGACCGAGCTTTCGCGTCAGCGACGCCGCGATGCGCAATTCGGTCCTCTGCTCGACCCAGGGCACCGTTACGTAAGCATGCATCATGGAGAGCCTTTAGCAGCTCCCGTCATTGATGAACCACCTTACTACTATGTCCTCACTACTTATATCAGCTATCTTTTGCTCCTCGCTCTCGGTCATGTAAGAGATTTCTTCGGCAAACGCTTTAGTAAGAAGCCACTATACAGGATCTTGAGAGCTTCCAATGGTTACGCACCTCTAAATGACGATTTCGACAGCTTCTATACAAGGCGCCTGAAGCTTCGCATCGATGATGTCTTTGCGCGAACGAGCACTGGAGTCCCTGGTCGCTATATCAATCTCCTCGATCGTGTCTCCGACAACTTCAATGAATCTTACAATTATGTAGGCACCACTACCGAAACATTGAACATGAGCTCTTACAATTACCTCGGTTTTGCTCAGTCCGAGGGGCCCTGCGCAAATGCTGTGGAGGAGTGTGTACGCAAGTACGGCTTGAGTTTTTGCAGTTCTCGTGCCGATGCCGGTACTTCAGATCTCGTGTGTGAAGTAGAAAAGGAAGTGGCAGCATTTGTGGGCAAACCTGACGCCATGGTTTTTTCGATGGGTTTTGTCACAAATGCGAGCTCATTCCCCGCCCTGGTCTCCAAAGGTTGCCTGATCATATCCGACGAGCTGAATCACGCATCGATTCGTCTAGGGGCACGCCTATCTGGGGCCGTTATTCGGTCATTCAAGCACAACGATATGACGGACCTCGAAAAGAAGTTAAGAGAAGCCATTGCCCAGGGCCAACCTCGCACGCATCGTCCTTGGAAGAAGATATTGGTCGCTGTTGAGGGACTATATTCTATGGAGGGTACCATGGTCGATTTGCCGGGCATTTTGAACCTAAAAGACACCTACAAGTTTCACCTATATGTTGATGAGGCGCACAGCATCGGTGCCCTAGGGCCCCAGGGCCGTGGTGTGTGCGACTACTTCGGAATCGACCCTAGCCGGGTGGATATTTTGATGGGAACTTTGACTAAATCCTTTGGCGCTAATGGAGGATATGTCGCTGCCGAGAAGCACATCATTGATAAGTTGAGGAGCTGCAACGCTGCAACGATGCTCGGAGAATCTCCCACTCCGGCTGTTCTCATGCAAATTTATGCGTCTCTTAAAATCATTACTGGCGAACTAGTTCCCGGTGAGGGCGAGGAAAGGCTACAGCGCATAGCTTTTAATTCACGCTACCTTCGTCTCGGCTTGAAGCGACTGGGTATGATTGTCTACGGCCATGATGACTCGCCCATTATTCCTGTTACTCTATACAACCCTGCCAAGATCCCCGCGTTTAGCCATGAGATGCTCAAGCGGAATATCTCTGTTGTGGTGGTAGGTTACCCAGCCACGCCACTCATTAGCTCACGTGCTCGATTCTGTGTCTCCGCTGCTCATAACAAGGATGACCTCGACCGAATGCTCGCAGCGTGCGACGAGGTGGCGAATATCTTACAATTAAAATTCTCGACGGGTATCGCCGGTGGGCTGAAGCCTCTTCCCGAGGGGGTAACGCCAGAAAACGAGACAGCGTGGCGCAAAGCCAATGGGATTGAAGGTGTCATTGAGCCGCCGCGTTGGTCTCTCAAAGAGGTCATTGATCGTGGCGCCGCGGATGCCAAGCTGAGGCTTCGATAGTGACCGACGTTTGTCCACCTAGGAACACTCAATCCACGTGTATTGATGACGTTTTGAAGACGAGTTAGGACAGATATGTGACAAAACAAGATACTCTGGCGTTGTGTAAGGATGGGGAAGAAGTACTTCCTGATTTGACCGGGGGGTTGGAGTTGTCCCCAGGTGCCGTTCGCTTGCAGATAAACATGTTCGCTTCTTGACCTGGTTCGTCACCTTACCTGATGGGAGGGGCGATTCCAGTAGACCAATTTTGTATGTCAATGGCACAAAGAGCCAGGTGGCCCCTCGTGTACTATCTAAACATTACGAACCAATACTTGGTTTGTTTCTCTGGTCTGGCGATGCCATCGACATCAGACACAAGGGAAGGGACTCATTGGGGCGTTGCTGGATGTGTGCTCCTGTATGCTGCATACTGACGAGACCGAAGGTTAGATTCTCAGGAATGCCATTCAGCCATGGCAGTAAATGCCTTATTTCGGCCTCCCTGTTAACCTGTACTTCTATTTCTACATGAAAAATAAACCACAATTACCGCGCTTCTCCCTCCATGGTCGCTCCACTCCATACACCTAGCTCAAGAGGCCAAGCACGTGAACACCGTTCAAAGTACAATTATATTCGCTATCTACACTTACCGCCTCTTCCGTAAAACGTCCCCTTCGAATTGAAGCACCTCCTGCCGGGGCTCCAAACCACTCCTTTCGGTTCTTGCCCGGAGACATTGTGTGACGTATATAGGCAGGCAACGTGATGGTCGAAAATCCTCCGGGGATTGAATAAGCCCGGATGATTTGCGACGTTATGGTGAATACAGAAGCATGCTGGTAGCTAAACTGATAGTAGTTTTGCATCCCAGATGAGTGGGCCCAATAGTTAATTGATGAGCCAACTTACTGGTACTAAACTTTTTTGCTACCTTGCGCTGTGCAAACTGCCTTTGTTAGCCACTTTATCTGACATTGCTCAATGCGTGGAGCTACTTTTCTATGCCAAGCGTCTCTGGGACACCGATATCGACCAGCCGCCATTCAAAGGAGATGAATAGCGTTTATCCTTACAGTGCAGTGCTTTGCATCCGAGGTTATAGGCAGGTCGGACTGACTCTTCAAGTCTATGAATATTCATGGAGCACGTCCAAGGCCAATGCGACGTTACCCGGCAGAAAAGCGTCAGTATTGCTCTTTAGTCTCTTGGGGGCGTACGGCATGCTGCTTTGCCGATCTCCTCCTGCTCGGCGACTATAGAAAACTCCCATTGTGATCCATGTTAGATCACGACACATTGATGTTGCAGTCGGTTTTTGTTTCTCTCACAATCGAGAATGCTGCGCAGTTTTCTCGCCTGGAAAGATTGTTGCTTTGATTCCAGTAGACAAAACATTGCGAGCAGGTATGAGCCATTGTGACATATTTCAGCACAAGCAGTGCCTCATTCAAGCCGGGAAAGAAGTAGTCAGGTCTCGCAGCCGTTCGAGACTAGAACGGGGTTATAGTCCCAAGCTTTCGGCCTACTTATTTTTGAAGAGCCTCCGAGGTTATGGATTTCGATTTAAGCAATGGATAGCGAGAACCGAAGCCATTAGAGCCGTCCCCAAGTAGTCAGCATCCTAACGCCATGCTCGAGCTCTATCAGAATTTTGAAATCTACGAAGCTCAATATTCTGATGGCCGAAGAGCTGCTAGCCGAGCTCATAAACGCACCGTAGAATAAGACTGGTAGTAGGCCCAACGTCAACGAGTCTACACGAAACATCAAAGCGAAAGTGTTCAAATAGTTTCCAAAGCTTGCAATGCACATCCACAGAGAGAAAGGGGTGAATAAGTCGAGAAAGTCAGAGTAAGTGAATTGCCGACGTATGTATCTTTCGGAAAAACGGATTCTGCTTTCAAAAGACCTATAGACTGATATACCATGGCAATCATCCTTGTCAACGGTGCCTAGCCTTTAATGCCACCTGCGAAGATATCACCAGCAATTCTCTTGAATAATTTTGGGGTTTCGCGACAGCCAAACGCCTTGATGTTGTTGTATTGGTCACAAGAGCCAACGTTATCGCAAAAGTCCAATCGAGATATGCTATAGGTGCCTGCGAAATAGACGAAGGCGCAAGGGACTCGAAAGTGAATAGGACCGAGCTTGCTGTCAGACTTTTCAGTTTCGTTGAAGCGGCATGAAACGACTGTTATTCCGTTCTGCAACCTGGCGTCAGGAGCAAACTAAGGTAATCGTAATCCATAAACCCGACGCTTAGAAGCCGGGCGTAACAGGTATCTGCCTACATCACTTTAACCCCAAAAGCACTATATCATGTAAGGGAGCAACGGAGCACGATAGTCAGCATGGGGAAAGTTATAAACAGAGGGTCATCTTCCCTTAAATAATTTAGCTATGTACTTGCTCATAGGTGCGGAAGCTGAGTTGCCCATCAATGGGGCTTCCCACGCAGGTAAGCCAAGTCTTCAGGTTGTGAATTTAATCAATTTTTTTTAGGCGCTGCTTGAGGAAGGCTGGCCAGTGGCACCATCTCTTCTCCGTTTCAGTATCCTCTCCAGTTTGGTCGCAGTGTTAAAAACTCCGTTGGTGGCAGCGCCACAATTCATACACGATGGGTCCTTCCTGTATCTCTTAAGAGCGCAAGACTCGCAGAAGTAGTGCCCACATCTTGTAACGATGGGGTTTTTGTAGGGCTCCTGACAAATAATGCAGACGAAGGGTATATTTGTTAGCATTTCTTCGTCCTTATCCTCTGCTTGATCGTCAGGCTCCTTGTTGCCTTTGCCTTTGCTTTTCTGGGCGGTACTTGAAACCACAGTGCCTTCAAGATCTTTCTTGCCCTTTGTTTTTATCTCCCACTCTCGGTCAAGCTGCCAACCTTGTTTCATGTCGCTTCTGTCGTGGAGAAAGACGCAAGAATCACCAAATCCACACCAGCCTGTCTTTTTGTAATCCTTGCATACATCAGGTGCAAAATCGGTCGTGATTGTCATGCGCACATTTGACGCGGGGCGAAAAGGACCTTTCATGGCCGGCTCATCAAACCAGTCGGTGCGCTTTGTGGCATCATTTGAGTCGGTCAGGGGGACCTTTCGATCGGCTTCGAAACGAGTAGGGAAAAGTGCACTATTGATATCCTTGTCCGCCGAGGCGGTCGTAGTACTCCGATTGCCGTGGCGTCTGCGCTTCGCTGCTGGCGGTTCCTCGTCTGAAGAACTGTCGGAAGACTTCGTGTTGGCTGGGACTGTTGCAGATGGCACCGGCTTCTTTCTGAGGTTTGCTTTTGCGCGCGCTCCCCTGGGCTTAAAAACAACAGGAGAGGGGCCAGCTACTCCTTCAGGAGCTTCATTAGATGGCGACGTCGAATCCATAGAGACTCTGATTAGATCGATGGCGGGATATATTATGTAGGTAGGTACTGGGACGGTAATGGTATTGGTGATACGAAAGGAGTCTGATGGTGATAATGCCTTAGAAGTAGATTTACGGGGGGTAAAAGAGACTGGCGCGCCAGGGGCGGTGGGGGGTTGTTATTTTCACGAGGGTGGTGGTGATTAAGTCATCCGGATACGCTAAGCCCGCTGGCAAGTCACAGGTACCTAGATACATAGTAGGGGCGCCCAATACACGCACGGGCCCCCGTCGCTAGATTGTCCCACGGAGACCCGTGGCGCTTACTTATTAATCCTTGGACTGCCATAGCGTATTCCACCCCCATCCGGGCCTAACCCACTTCCGAGCCAGCTCATTTCCCCATACAAAGTCGTCATTTTCGAAAAATCATAACTTCACCACAACACATGTTAAAGCGATATAGTCTATGGATATTACGTGTAGAATTGCGCGCTCTGTTCGAATATGTAAATTAAAAAAAAAACCCCGAGATTAGCAGAGTTATGCAAATAGCCGAGTATTGATATATGGTATATGTGCATAAATCTCAGGTTCCCTCCTCAATTCTAGGATTTCACATCTCAAATCCATATTACTAACCTCTAGGAACTCTCTAGTGCGTCGATATATAGTTTGGAAGGTCGTGGTCGATAGGTAAGAGGTAGGTAGGTATGTAGGTTGACGTCGGAGTAGATAGTAAATACAGCGGTCAGGAACAAAGATTCGGCGGATCATTTCTTGGATATCGGAAACGTCGAGTTATTCAGTATAAATATCAGTAGTTTTTCAATTTGGCCTCGATTGTGAAGACTTCAAAGTTGTTGTTTAGTGTAGTAATAGGTAGGTAGGTAGGTAGGTAGGTAGGTAGGTTAAGGGGAACAAAGTGAGCAGAAGTTGGGTGGCCTGAACCTTGGAAATCGGGTGGCTCGAAAATGGGTTAGGCCTGGATGGGGGTAGAATACGTTAGCGTACCCCTAGGTAGGTAACGTATTTCCCTATCTGTTTAGCTACCCATCCTGCTTAGCCAGCTGATTTCCCATACAAAGTTACCATTTTCAGAAAGTCATAGCTTCACCACAACAAATGTCAAAACAGTAATTTTTCAAGACAGCATATTTTATTTCGCTTTCTATTCGAATATAAAAATAATAAAAAATAATTCTTAAAATTGACCGAAATATTCTTATTGTAAACAGCTGTAAATAAGGGTCGACGGCCGATTACGGTGGAATTACGGTAGAACTTTGGTATGATTTCGGGTAGTAAGTGGTCTGTGCACGGCACTAGTGTGATAAGATAAAAGGTAGCTAAGGTGTGGATTTCCCTCCTCCCACTTTCCAACCTTCTCTATAGAAGAACATAGTCAGAATACAGAGTTAAGAGACGGCCTTCTGCCTACTCTTTCTATCAACGAATACACAGTAATAGCGGTGCAGAGAGCACCCTGTTTACATGGTAGCTAGCGTTGGTTCAGTTTGACCAACCTGATCTTTGACTGAAGATCCTGGACTGGATCTAGTCAACCGTGAAAACGAGAAGTTATCGCCTGTGATCTGGATTGATTGCAACCTACGAATGAGCCTTTACTGACAAGATGTCGAGTCAGGCACTCACCGCTGAGCAGGCAGTTGCGTTGAATGCATGAATTGCAGAGCTAGAGCAGAAACTTTAGGAAGAATCTCTGCGACGTCAAGATGCACAAGACCAGTGGATGACAGCTGACGGGCGAGCAACGGTTGCTGAAGAAGCTGCACAAGAAGCCATCACTAAGACAGATGCATACAAGAAGCTTTTAGCACGTGAAGTAGCAAAGAATGAGCTTGAAGCCGAAACTCGAGCGAGAGACGGCACCCAACGCAAGATCTCTAAACCGAAAAGGACTCGAGAAACCATCTTCAACATCGCGAACAGAGTTCGAGCACTCTCCGACGGCGAGTCATCATTGCATGTATCTAAAGAAAAGGAAGTGAAGTCACATGGTAGAAGTAGCAATCAGGCTGCCAATGAAGAAGGCTCTGATGAAGAAGAACAAGGTTATGAAGAGTCCAGAAAGGCTCCCAAGAAATCTCAACTCAAGCCACCGTCGCGAAAACGACACGTTCCTGAACCATCATCGGAATCTGATGGAGCCTCTGTTGGGGCATTTTCAGACTCATCTGACCCAGATGATTCATCTGATCAAGACCTTGAGCAACTTAGACCCAAGAAAAGTACAAAGCCAAAGTGGCATCGTTTTCGATTCAAGTCTAGCCCAGAAAACTTCCTTAAGGGAATAGAGAACTGGGAGATCTATCGTGGAAACTTTAGAGTTGCATTGAAGGCAATTGGCTACAACCCAGATAGCAAATTCAGTGAGGAAGGGGAATACATCCTCGGCCAAGCCCTCGGCCAAACTATTATGATAACTTGCAAACAAAGTGCACTCGAGACAATTGCGGGCCTTGAGCGAGGCAGTGAGATCATGAAGACTTTTGTAAACACCTATACAACAATGGGTAAGATACACCACCAGGATGCACTTACAGCATTACGCAACCATATCTATGAAGGAAAAGACCCAGTTGTGTACACCGCTAACCGTACTAACCTGTCTATGCTAACCCATCCATACTAACTTACTAACCTGCCCATAATAACCTGTCTATAGTAACCTGTCCCTACTAACCTGTCCCTACTAACCTGCCCTTACTAACTCGTCCCTACTAACCTGCTCTTACTAACCTATCCTTACTACTAATATATCTACTAACACGTCCCTACTAACCTGCCCTTACTAACCCGTCTCTACTACTGTGGTCTCTCCTAATCTCTTTCTACTGACCAGTCCTCATTAATCTGCTAACCTCCCTTTTTATCCTAACTGACACTTTCCTTATTATATAATTTACTGCTTATATGCATATAATTTTATATATTTACATATAAAGATTTAAAATATTATTATAGTGAAATGTATACTCTTTTAAAGCATTACATTATTTTAATATGTACACTCTATTGAAAATTTCTAACTCTGTTAGATTGTGTGTGTGTGTGTATTTATATCTGTGGCGGGTGGGGGCCGCAGGCCCCCGCCGCAGAGCCTATATAGACTATCTAGACGGTGGCGCATCTGAGCATACCACAAGTTGAGTGGCTGAGCCACGATATAAAGAAAACAAAGAAGATCCTCCGCTACCGCCCTCTTAGGCTATCCCAACTATTGTACCTGCCTCTTGGCAGGCCATTATCCTGCTAGCATACAAGCTCTGGCTTCAGACGGCTTTACCCGCCCTCTTCAGAAAGCCCTTATATTGCGTCGCGGCCTTTTCGCCTAGTGTGTCGGCGAGAACCACTTCTCTATCTATCCCCCAAGGCAAAAACCTAGATAGGATGGGGCAATGTACAAAGTGCCCTGCCTTCTTCTCTTCTCCGCAATCGCATATCTTGATCGATTCCTCAGGGTGCTCGAATCTTCTATGGTAGGTTGCAAAGTCGCTGTGACCAGATCTTTTGGCTAGGAGCCGGTGCAGTGTGGGGCGCGGGAGCTCTAGCTCTGGTAGCCGTAGCCCCCCGGGCAGGTTCCATCTTGCATATGACTGGGGTGTATGAGAAGCCCACCAGTCGAGACAGAGTTGCTTGCGCTTTGCTTTGTTGTCCCTGCGGACAACTGCTAGCATTGGGAGCAGATCCGCTAGGGAGGGTCCCGGCACGGGTTTCTCTGATGCCATTCCCGCCTGTTTGTCAGCCGCTTCATTGCCTTCGATCCCCACATGTCCGGGCGACTATTGGATGGTGACTTTGTTGTATCCGATGGAGTCCCTGGCCTTTCTAAACTCTAGGAACTCCCTCTGTGAGCTCTCTGCTGGGTGCCCCTGAAGTAGTTTGAGTACCGAAGTGTTGTTGAGGCAGAAGTGGACCTTGTCTTCTGCTTCTCGCTTTGGCCAGTGTGCCGCCTATTTAGCAGCTTCGCAGGCTGCTCGAGCCTCAGCATCAAACACCTCAGCTTTGTGCAAGGTTCCGTGGGCTGCCGCTATCCTGTTGCTTCCTTTGTAGGCCACCCAGCCCCAGCCAGCACACTTATCGAGTGATCCATCGGTGTAGATGAGCAGGTCGTTGGGTGAGATTGTTTTCAGCCAGTTGAGGTGGTGAGCCTTGCCGATATCTTTTCTGGAGAAGGTGTAGGGTTTCCAGATCCTGTTGGGCCAAAGTCGCTTGAGGAGGTATGGCCTTGGGGTGAGTGGTGATAGAGCAAAGGCGGCTTGAAGTCACGTCATTGGGGGTCCCTTTGTCCCTGGGGGGCGGAAGTAACGCGGTCGTGAAGTCAGAGCTTCTGTGTGGCCTGGCATTTCCAGCCATTGTATGAGTGGGTGGTCGCGGTCGAGGGTGCGCAGCCAAAGAGAGTGGCGCAGTCTGACCTGTTGGAGTAGGATCCGAGCTGGATAGAGGCCGGATTCCCTGTGTAGAATAGGGACAGGGGTTGTGCGCCAGACTGGGAGCACTGCACGAGCTGCAGTTTTCACGACTTTGTCGATGTGGTCTGCAAGGTAGCCAGTCCTTGTGCTGACTCGCTTATCCGGGTTCTTCGAAGCTTCCTTGTGTGTGCCTGGCCACCATGCTTCTGCCACAAACAGTGCAACCGGGAGAATACAAGCTGGTACTACAAGGGCTACTGAGTTGGTTGGTGAGCCTTTGCAGGTCTTGTTCAACCCACGCAGATAGTTAGTTGCCCTCATAGCTTTGGCGCACCAGGTCTCGACATGTGCTCAGAAATTGAGCTGTGGATCGAAGTATACCCCTAGCCATTTGACAGGCTTAGTAGCTGGAGATACCGTGAATGAGCCTGCTTGAACTTGTCTTGGCAAGTACAGTCCCTTTTTGTTGAAGTGCATGAGTTCGCTTTTTGCAGGGTCGAGCTTGACGGCCTCCCTGTCCCCCCAGTCAAGTATGTCGGTCAAATCCTCCTCCAGCATAGCTGTTGTCTCTTCGTGGTTCTTACCAATGCGCAGAACCTCGACATTGTTGGCATATCTGGAGCGGCTACCTGCGACTCCTCTCTTGAATAAAGGTTCGAGGTACAGTATGAAAAGGATTGGTGAGATCGATGAGCCCTGCAGAACCCCACAGGACAAAGGCTCTTCTTCTGCTATAACGTTCTCCAGTCGTATTGATGCTGTACGGTGTGTCATGAATGAGTGCACCCAGGAGGCCAGCTTGTCGTCCCAGCCCTGCTGGTGCAGTCGTAGAATAAGACGGTTCTTGAGGACCGCATTGAACGCTCCTGTGACATCCAGTGTTAGTATGGAGGCGACTTTCCCTTCATTGAATGCTGTCTCGATATCGTGAATGACCGCTGCAGCCAGGTCGACTGCTAAGCGTTTTGGGAGTGCACCGAACTGTTGCGGGCTAAGGACCTTGTATAATATCGATTGTGTAGAAATTCTGCGTGCAATGATTCGCTCGAGTCCTTTTCCCAAGCAGGAGAGGAGTGAGATTGGCCTCTACGACTTGACAATATTGTAGGCTGTTCTGCTTGGCTTTGGCAGGAAGAGGATTTCTGCTGAGCGGAAGGCACGTGGGTGATACTCTAATCGAAGGCAGGCCCGGAATAGCGGGAGCACTACCCTCTTGAGGGACTCCCAACAGCTCTTCATAAAGTGAGCGCTTGTCATATCTGATCCGGACACTGTTGAAGTAACACCGCAACAGGCTGCAAAACACTCAGCTGGTCCTAGTTCTGCGTTCCAGGGGATCGGGTCTCTATCCGGGATGGTGTCTATCTAGGGGTCGGGGATGTCTTGGTCTTCGCTGAATGTGTTTAGAATCTTCCGGCGAAGGTGCTGGGCCTTCTCGAATGCGTCCGTGATACAGAGACCGTCCTCCTCAATCGGTGGCCCAGTGAAGGATACTGTACTCTTATGTCATTTAGTGATGGTAAAGATGTCTCTCGGGCTTTTGGCGTCTGCTATGACTGTCTCCCAGTACTGCCTCTTCGCTTGCCTGATGCTTTTTCGGTAGGCTTTCTTTGCCCGCAAGATGGCCGTGTCCTCCTTGTCCTGCCGGATTGTCGCCAAGAGTTGCTTATGTGCTTCAGCGCATTCTGGAGTCTACCATGCTGCGCTTTTTGCTCCTCTTCCCCGAGGATAGCCCACTGACTTAAGTGTCTAAAATCCGCTGCGTGAGGCAGTCAATAGACTCTTCATCTTCGCAGTCTGGCTGGATGTACTGGGACTGCGTTTGCACCATCGTTTCGAGTTCCTCGATGGCTGCGGGTTCGATCGAGTATTTAACTGGCTCCTTGGCGGTGGGCCGGGCGCTCGGAAGTCTCGTGATTACTGTGAAGTGATCTGATCCCGTGAAGAGTTCAGGGTCGACCCAGGACGATGCTCCTAAGACGTTGCTGAACACTTGGTCCAAGGTGTTGCCTTTGTCATGCGTTGGGGTGTCGATAACCAGCGGTGTGAGTCCCTTCGATTCCACCCAGTCCGCGATGTGACTTCCTAGCCCAGCGTGTAAGCCGTGTCCTAGTTGCCAGGTCCAATGTACAGCATTGAAGTCGCCTGCGATGACGCACTTGGGTGGGGTGTCCCATGCTTCCAGGAGTTCTAAGATAGGGCTGAGGGATCCAGGGCACCTATAGACATTGGCGATCGTGATGTCGTTGACTTGCACCATGCAGACATCCCGGTGTGTGAATGGCCGGAGAAGAGAAGTCTGGAGTGCTAGAGATTTCCTAGTGTATGTGAGGACTCCTGGTGGTGAGTCCTAGAGGCCCCCCCCACCTAGTGAATTACATCAGCCAATGCATCACCAAAAACGCTTAGTCAGCAAGGATTCAACTACTCCAACGCCAAAAACGAAGCTATTCCCACTAGCCAATTTCTACTGAATTGCATGCTATTCAACGATTGAGTCCTCCAGTAGGTCTTCAACTGCCGTTTCTGCCGTTTTTTTGCCTTTTTTCTTCCTTTTTTCCAGTCGGCGTTGAGCCTGCTGTTCGGCCTCTATACGGGCCTCCTCTATATCTTCAACTGCGTAAAAGGCCTCCTGGGGGTCCTTTTTTACAGTAACCCTTCCTACCACACGGGCGGAATCGGCTTCTGCCTTAGCCGTGTCAATCTGGCGTTCCTGGCTAACCGTTTTCATCGTCAACAGGTCTATAGATTTCCCGGCTTTCCTAAGCAACATACGCTGTTCGCGAGTGAGGGATATTTCCAACTCCCGGAACTGTGAATATAGGTCTGACGAAGTCTTTGGTGTGTAGAGAGCCCCTGGAAGACGTGGCGTTGAAGTCCCAGTCGATTTGGGTGGTGTGGAGGGACCTGGAGAGACCTCTGCCAGGTCTACGGTATAACCGACTATTTGTTCGTTTTCGAGTGGTTTCCGCCGGTTGACTGGCCAGATACCTGACTTCCTCCAAGCTGCAGTAATAACTTCAGGTCTCACGGCTTTCTTTCGGGCCTCTTGGTAGCAGGAAAGAAACCGTTGTTTATATATCGCCGCCGACCCTAGTAGATGCGCGTATTCAGTCATTTGCTGCCGAAAATACGACTTTATCACAGAAAAGAGACCCAAATCGCAAGGCTGCATAACGTGGCTACCGTGTGCAGGTAAGAAGAGTAATTCGACCTTGTTGTGCTTGGCGTGCCACATGAATTCTCCGTCGGTATGGGTCTTGTGGCCGTCAATTATCAGGAGACGCCACTGGTTGCCTTCAGGCTTCGTTTCGGGCAAATATACCTCCTGTAACCAGTGGTTTGCTATAGAATACGAAGTCCAACCCTTCTTATTGCAGGCGAACTTCCAAGGAGGGATGTCTGGCCCGAACCACTGGCCCTGGAGGTTATCCCCTTGGAAAATAACGACTGGCGTTAACACCTGACCGTCAGCCGTTATACACTCTAATATAGTCACCCAACGGGTGGCATCGGAGTGTTGCCGAGGGCCACGCTTGGTGGCAGCTGCGCCAACAACCTTACCGTGGCTGGATTCCCCTTCCTGAAGGCCATGTTCGTCCATATTGGCGATGTGGCAGGGCTCGAAGTTGTGCTTCTTTCGAAGGCCTTCATACCGTTCAAAAAAGAGCCGTATTCGGTCGGGAAGGTCAAGGGCAGCCCGACTGGCTTCTAAGGATGCTTGAGGCTTATTTCGTATGTCAGGATGCCGCTGAATGAAGCGGTCAACCCAGTTTTTCCCAAGAGGCTCCGTTTTGCCTTGCGCCTTCAACATACAGGTGGCAAACTGGTGGATTTCCCAGCGGTGGAGGGTCCTACCGAGGGCTTCGAATTCAAGTAGGTGGTTGACCAACTCCTTCTCCATATCCCTACTGAATAACAGGTTAACTTCCTGACCTTCAGACCGAGTAAGACCTCCCCGGAGCCTTCTGGATAGGGTGGATTGGGAGACGCCGTATAACTTAGCTGCTGCCCTCTGTGAACTACCTCCTTCAACAGCAGCTACCGCAGCCAAAAGCCTGTCTTCTGGGCTCTCCATTGTGGTATTTTTTGTAGGGTGTTGTTGTGGTCGTTGTTGTTGTAGAAGTGAAGAAAGTGAAGAAATTGGGTGGTGAGCGAGGTAATCGGGTGATTCATTTGCTTATGTAATTCAAAAGGTGGGGGGGGCCTCTAGTCTTCTGTTGGGGAGAAGACATCAAAGCCAGCATGTGTTTTTGTCCGGCGATTGTCGTCGATAATAGCGGTCTATGGTTCTTGGATGAGGACCACATCTGCCTTGCAGTCCCAGGCTAAGGACAAAGCAGTGTCGTGAGCTGGGGCCGGAGCAGCCCGTATTTACCTGCAAGATCATGAGAGATACAGGTCTTATAGCGCCCCCACCTCTTGATCTACCACTGGGCACCATGGGTGTCTGGGGCGATATACAGGGGTGGAGGGGTGGGTTCTGCAAAGCTAGCATCTTATGTCTGAGATGCGGCCCTGGTGATATGAGCCTGAAGCGTGCCTGCACCTGCTGTTTCTGCCGGCATGGCCAGCAATGCCTCCATCATCCCTGCGTGAGTGTTAGGGGGCTGGGGGGAAAGTCGTTCCCTCGCCACTGGTGTCTGTGGGGGACGTGCCATGGGTTGAGCTGACGCAGCTCTGGAGGTGCTGCCAGGCGCTCACCGTCGTAGTCAGAAATTCAGAATGCGATGTGCCACTAAGGTCCATGTGAGGTCGCCCTCATCTTCGATGCTGGGGATTGCGGGGGTGGCAGTAGTAACCTCCACAGTTTGCTGTCTTCCCCTCATTGGGGTGTTGGGTGCGTAAGAGAGCTCTGACCCTACTTCAGATCCCGGGTCTTGCGCATCCTCCATCTCAGTGTTATCACTTTGGCCTCCGGCTGGGGCCTGCGACCTCTTGAGTTCTTTTAGCATGTGGTTGGTTTCTGCCTGGAAGGCCTTGCCCATCAAGTTGCGGATATGCCTAAGCTATTCCTTCATCGGGTGGACCAGCTTGCCGTTTTTGGTCGTGGGCCGGGCAGGACAGCCAATATAGTTGGACGGATGTGGTCCACAGCAGTGAAGACACTTAGGGATGTCGCGGTGTGGTACTGTATCTACGTGGCTGTATCCACAGTGGACACATACCTGTCTCTTGTTGCATTGCTGGCCCGGGTGGAAGTGCCAGCAGTTTGTGCACTGAATGACCTTGGCCATGTTCTTCTTGAGACGGGCCTTTCTTGAGCCAAAGATGGTGAACCCATCTTTGACTTTGCACGGGAAGATGATAATTCAGTTGGTAGTTCCTGGTTGCGATGATTCGGTCCGCACAGCCCTGAGGGGTTTTTGCTGAGTAACCACCTCGGCTTCTTCTAGGATGACTGCTTCGAGCTCGCGGGCAGGGTTTGGGCTTTGTTCGGGAGCGTTGTTTACCATGTAGGCAACTGATTCTTCTGCAGCTTGGAAGGACAGCCCACCCATCGGGGCTGCGTTCAAGATTGCCTAGCGAGCTGTGTCGTCTGCAGCGGTGAGGGCCCACCCGGTGCGCACGCGCTGCGCTTGTTTGACTTGAGGTAGGGTGAGGCCTACATGGTTGCATACCATGACTCGAAACTCGGCTATGCTTGAATCTAGCCACGGGTGACCTTTAGGTAGCTTGTAAAACACACGCTTATCCTTGGGCCCTGATTCGGTGGCTGGCTCCTTCGGTGGGACTGGCAGTGAGGACGATATACGAGGAGCTGGGCGGGGTTGTGCTGTGTTGGCACCCTGTGGGCCTGATCCGACCACCGCATTGTGGTAGGTAGCCTTGGCTAGGCGTCTGTGTTTGCCGTGTTGGGCTTGCTTGGTGCTCCTCCCTTGGCTAGATGAGCGGGAGGTGTGCGGAGTTGGTTTCCCTGCTGCTTGCGGGTGACCTGAGCGTTCAGAGAGGTAATCTGAGGGGTTTCACCATTCGCCACCATCATGAATGCTTGGGAGAGGGGGTTGCTGAAAGTGCTTGCCCATTTGATGTATCTGGCGGATTTGTTTATCCTAGCGACTAAATCCATAGCTGTAGAGAGGTTGTACATGTAGTCTCTGAAAGCACGCAAGTTCTCTTCTTTTGCTTGAGGACAGCTGTGATCTCACGGAATGCTGGCAGTCTCTTGGCTGATACGGCGGCTGGCGGGTTGTATTGGGTGCTGAAGTCGCCATTCTCTCTGGGCAGTGCTGGGTTTGGTGTGGCTTGGAAAGGTAGAGGGAACTCCTGTCCTGAGACAAAATGCGGCGGCCCCCAATTAAGGGTTGATTGATTTCGAGCGGGATCAGTCATAGCCGTCCCAAAAGGAGAGGGAAGGGGGAAGGGGGAGGGTCCCTGAAAAGGGTGCGCCAGTGCGCACGAGAGTGAAAATGAAGCTGGTGATACTGCGAAAAATTTCCTAACTAGGGAATAAGCGGGTCGCTTACAAGGAGCAGCCGAAGTGAAAGAAGGGAAGTTGAACTCTGTTAGATTGACTGCTCTGTTGATGCGAACACTCTGTTGACGTGAATATCTTTCCTAACCCTATTGAAGCTACCACTCTGTTGGTGCAAATCACTCTGTTAACTCATACAGTATGTTAAAATCCCGAAATACTGGCTAAAGGACAAGCCCTGGTAGTAGAAGTAAAAGTTACATCCGTGAGAATCCAACACAGTGTTCCGTTTCCAAAACACTGTCTGACATCATTTTCAAATGAGCGTCACTAGGGGGGCACTCATGAATTCCTATCGGGGTACCTATCAGGCCGGTTCGGGCTGCCAGCTTTGGTGGTTACTGTAAAAGTTGAATTTCGAGTCCCGCATACTTGGGATTTTTGTAGCCACCTACCTACCTACCTACCAACCTACCGGCTAGTAATTCAAGTTACAGTATGACACCGACATACCTGGTTTAATATGACGTACGAACTAAACCGCTCAATCTCTTCACAATACTCACATAACGGCGCCTCATATAACCCCCTTCGAGATCGCCGAGTTATTAAGGCGAGAGATGCCGCCAGGCTTGGCGATTCCAAATCCACCAGAGGGTGGCCCCTCTGGTGGTGCACCTGGCGCAACTATGCAGCAATTATATGATTCACTTCAGACTTTCGCTGCTGAAAATGGGTTTGCTATAGCTCGGCGCCAAGCTCGAAACTATTGCAACGGAGAATCTACTACATATACCGTAGTCTGCCAGCGTGATCAAACACGCGAACTGCGAGGTCATAGTACCAGGAACTCATCAACCAAAAGCATAACTGTATATGGAAAGGACGAATGATTGTGAGAGCGAATACCGATTACCAATGGACATTTGAAGTAATCTAAGGCTGCGATCAACATAACCATGGTCCAGTGACTTGGCCGGGTGCATACGCAGCACATCGACACTTCAATAACGATCACCGCATACATATTAGTGGTCTCGTAATCTCAGGAATGAAACCACAACATATATTAACGTCATTTCGAACAACTTTTCCTGACCATCCTGTCACTACGCGAGATATACACAACGAGTTATCTCGAATTCGAACCGAACGACTAAGTGGCTATACAGCTACACAAGCATTTGTCAAGACTTTACAAGATATGAAGTACCGTCATGCCATTTTATATGAACCTGAAGATCCGACACGTATCTGCTCTGTCCTTTGGACATATACATAGTACGAGCAAATGTGGCAACGTTTTCCTGACGTCATTACAATGGACAATACCTATAAAACAAACCGTTACTGTATGCCTTTCATGAACATTACAGGATATACACATACCAAACCTGGGAATGTATTCAATATCGCTTTCGGTATAATGCCAAATGAGACACAAGAATCGTACAGTTGGCTTATCAAACAGCTTGTTTCATTCGCAAAAGACAGAAACATCCCTCCTCCAAGCGTTTTTCTAAGCGATTTCGATAAAGATTTGAAGGCAGCTATTACCGGTAATGATTTCTTCAATTCGACTCAACAACAAGTGTGTATATTTCACATTAATAAGAATGTGATCTTACAATATACAAGGAAATGGAATGTTCATCAAGACGAAGAAAATATTGAGGCAGCTGATGATGAAGAGGAGGTATTGAATGCCATGCTTAGCCCGGAAGCTTTGAATGAACTCCAACGACTTGCACCAGCTCGTCAGGCTGCTACATATGAGAGAGGTTCACTTCCTGCTGTGATCCCAAATACATTGGCAGGATTATTTTTATGCTGGTCCCATATAGTGTATGGAGACAGCGAAGAGCAATTTATGGCCACGTGGTTGCGAATCCTAGAAATCTTCGGTCAGCAGCAAGAACGCGTAGTTAAGTATCTGCAAGACATTTATCTTCCCATCCGGCACCAATGGGCTAACTGTTATACTTCTACCTACCGCAATTGGGGTGCTAAGACGTCATCGCCAACTGAATCAAATCACAAAACAGTTAAATCCTACTTAGAATCAAGCCGTGGCGACTTAACATGTCTTGAATTTTCGATCCATACAATGGTGGCGGAATCTGCTCATATATACGAGAGTTCACTTGCACAAAGCCGTTTGAAAATACGCCAAGACCATATGCGAAAAGAGTAGCTTGGTGACATTCCTTTCCATTGCACGCATCTTGCAATTGACCTACTCAATACCCAATACCAGCACGCATTGGGCCATATTGCTAGGCCTGGTAATCCCATTCCAAGGCCGATTCCGCCTCATCATTGTAGTATGCCAGTACAATATAGGCTACCTTGTTTTTGCCAAATTCACGCAAAAATTGAGCTATCGGCTGACCACCCATGGATTACACTGTTACAGTTGCAAGAAATCGATCCTTTTTAGTACACAGGATTGGATCTAGCTGACAACGACCCTCTTCTACGAGTGCGCGAGCCTTATATTGTGCGTACACGAGGTAGACCTAAGAACCAAGCAGTTACACTACCAGAAGCCTTACGTCTCGAAAATTGTCGTCAAACGCATCGTCGACGTCAATTCCCTGCTGATTTACATCGAGAACCGTCACAATGGGAAGCTGTACAGTCGCCAACACCTCCTCAACATACTAGGGGCCATGGTATACATCGAGGTAGCCTAACGCCGATTCAAAGAACACAACCTCGAGGGGCTATTCGTGGAAACCGGGGTAGCAGAAGAGGCAGCGTTATGGTCCGAGGAATATCACAGCACAATACTGCCCACCTTATGATTCCTACCACCCGAGTAACAAATGGAGTGAATAGAAGAAGCATGCGAGGCACTAATATACGGGGATTGCTTCACGGTATTGAAAGCATTGCGAGAGGTCGAGGAGCGATTCCAGGAGTGTCGCATCATAATCCAGATAACAACAATATTACCGGGAATATCAGAGGTGGACATGGTAACGGAGGCACAAGCATCGGAACTGGAAATGTCAATATTGCTACAAGTACTCTGGATGCTGTTAATAGTCTCCTGGCACGACAACGGGATCTTCGGCATACGCAGGGCCAAAATGATGTTACGGAATGAGTTCTAACCACCAAGGTTTCGGTTTCAATACCTAGAAGGCTCGTACCTAGCATAGATTCGATTAATTGACAAACGTTCACATTACACACTCGACAGCCGGTAGATACCAGTACACATACCTAAGTTTACCTCCTTACTATCTCCTTGATTGTACGAAGCCTACAGGCCGGTTCCTAGGCCCACAGTACCCCTGCACAGGTAGTAAGACTTAAGAGTTACAACTTCGTACGTAGGGCCACGAATCACGTTCGAAGTCGGAACCAGGTAATGAGGGACAAACTCAATCAATTTCATTAAACATTATCCCCACGGCAGCCAGTTCATAAGAAAATCCCCCGTTTGTCGCTCAAAAAAAATCTTTTTCCTCCTTTACATGGTGCGCCCACTCTCACAACGCTCCCGACGCTCCCGACGCTCTCAGCACTCTCGACGCTCCCCAAACCACCTTCTCAAACACCACACCTCCACGCCTCCACGCGATTTCTCCCTTTATGTGCTCCCTCCCCAATCGCGTGGCCCCATCTTCTCCTCCACTCCGTCGCTGGTCGCCGCCTTTCAACAACGGCCCAATGAAGTATCAAGGCGGTGACAAAGAAGAAAGGAAAGGAAAATCAAATGGGAAGAGGGAAGGGAGGTTAATATATTAATTACAAAGCTGAGTGCTTAGCGGACTTACACGCATAGCTGATTGTATTTTGCCGTGCTATCCTGTATTTGATCAGCGATTCCGAAAACTAGCGGTAAGGTGAAAAGAAAATGATCAATCAGAACACTAGTGAGCAGATGAATGCGATAATTCAGCCGCGATAGGTTAGTTCTTCATAATTGTAATCAGTAATGTTGTACTTTGCGCATCCTTAAAACGGACCTACCATGGTTTGCGCAATATGAAGATCCAAGTCAATAAAACCGAGCAACACGATGGCAGGTAAGGGGAAAAAGAGCCAACCAGAGCGAGGGCATACTTTTCAGCCTTTCAAACCGGAAAACAGGGAACCAATAATACGACAGCTTCCGGCCAGCCCTGTGGCGTTATTTCAACATTTTGTACCGGAGTTTCTTATCGAAAAATGGGTCACTTGGACAAATAACTGGGTAGCGTACCTACTAACTAAGGAACTCAGTGAGAATTCCAGGCTGTATCACTGGAAGCCTACGACAGTGTCCGAAATATATGTTTGGCTTGCGATCTTAATTCATATCGGCGTCCATCCTGAGAACTCCCTTGAAAGTCAGTGGAAAACGCCAGTACAAGGCGAACAGCTTCCGACCCACTCTATTGTTAAGTACATGACTTACAAACGGTACCAATTATTATTTCGTCACATACGCCCGTTTGACCCCTTTTTCGAACCTGATGATGCATCCCGCACATACTCTCGAGTAAACGAATGGTCAACTCACATACAATACGCCACTACGGAACTTTACGAACCAGGCCTTGAAGTTTCTGTGGATGAGTGTATGGTCCGCTTTACTGGCCGTTCTAAACAGATCGTTACCCTTCCCTCTAAACCTATCCCTACAGGCCTGAAAATCTGGGTAGCCGCTCAAAAAGGAATATTTTTACGATGGCTATGGCACGACCCAAGAAATGGTGGCCCTATTGGGCTTGGCAGCCCATCGCACCATAAAAAATTACCTAAGAATGAAGACGACCTTCATTATCTTAGCCCTACCCAGCATGTGGTATACGAATTGACCAAACGGCTGCCCAAAGCCCCCTACCATGTTTATTTCGACAATCTATTTTCTTCTATGAACCTCATCCGTGCATTATGAGGGATAAACTGCGCAGGCACTGGTACTGCTCGCATTAATTGCGGCGGTTTATGGCCTGCGTTCTGTGTCGCTAAGTCAGAAGACAACTTCGGGAAGTTGAAATGGCCATACAATCATGTTGAAGCTGTACCGACTAAGGATGAACTTGTAAGTACGTCGTTCCATCCAAGTACTTCCGTTTATACTGATTATATTATGCGCACAGGTAAACCAAATTGCATGGAAAGATAACTCGCTCGTTTTATTTTTAACCAGCTATTATGATGGTACTGAAATCAAAGAACAAGAGAGAAAAAAGCCCTCATCTACACACGTACGCGCGCGGCCTATGCAGCGTTTCTTTGGCCCCGAGGCTGTAAAACTAGTACCTACACCATGTGTAGCTATTGGATACAATCACGATATGAATGGTGTAGATATTGGGGATCAGTTGCGTGCTGACATGGGTTACAATCACCGGATTTGTCGAGGCCCGTGGCAGGCAATTGAGTGGACATTTCTCCTCGACACTACCCTCATCAATACCTACTTACTACAACTGAGAAGTGCAGAATGGCGGCCCTACACGTCTCAAAACCAGTGGCGGCAGTGTCTTTTTGACGGTTTAATCAAGCGATACCACTCGGAAAGTCAATCAAGGCAACGGTTTCGAGCTGGCGATGAAGTCACTCCTCTTGAACAGCACGCTCATGTTCGACGAGGCAAAAACTCTCCTTGCCTAGCCTGTCAGGGCTTTCGGGTTGGCCAAGTGCGCTCACAAAGCTCACGGCGCGTCAGCAAAGCTGTCAAAGCTGTACAGCATCGCTCGGGCTCAATCGAGGTAAATACCGGTACTGCTGTCGATAATGTGTCAGAAGCTGGTGATAGCCTCAAAAGGCGCCGGGGTTCAGTTTCAATTACTCGGTATGGCTGCGATAAATGTAATGTAGCGCTTTGTAACAGATACGTTTGTTGGTACTTTTACCACCAGCCTATCGCCAAATAAAACCAAGTACCTTTTGAGCTACCGCTTTTAATTCGCTCTGACCCCTGTCAGTTACTGGATTGTAGGCTTCGTGCAGCCAAGGAGATATGAATGCGGCCGATAGAAATATGTGGCTACCAAAGCTGGCAGCCCGAACCGGCCCGATGGGTGCCCCGATAGGAATTCACGGGTGCCCCCCCAGTAACGCTCTTTCAAATACCCCCCAAATCCGCTACGGTATGTACCTACGACGGTAGATAAGGTACCTAGGTACTCCGTCCAGGCTTGCCCAGGTGTTGTCTTTGCGAAGGTCGAGGCCTTTCAGACACTACACCCGAATGATCAATCGTTATCATCCTGCTGCTCTTCGGAATTTGTCGAATCCCGTCGTATTCAATGAGATTTGGACACCCGAAATTGACCTGTACTTGAATTCCATCGGGAGGACTTTTGTGCTCGTTGCTCTTCGACTATCTTTGTGTCTCTCGCCGCATCCCTTCCTGCTCCTGCCGCCCCCGCTCGCTTTCGCGCCGACGTCCGGTCGTTCCGAGTCTCGCCTCCTCAGGACTGGAAGGGAAATACCGAAGACCTAAGGGGCTTAGAAAAGAAACGCAGAGCAAGAGAGGGGGAAAAGACGCAACAGCGCCAGGGACGGAGCGGAGGAACCGTCGGATAAAAATACAAACATACTCATAGAGAGGGGAGGACGTTGAAACAGAAAGGAGGCGAAGACAAAGAAAAAAGAAGCGAGGGGTAGAGAGAGGAAATAGTATATGCGCAATAGAAACAGGAACGGGCGCACGCACACGCACACGCACAAGCACAGGCACAGGATTAAACGAATATGAACTTCGACTCAGGCACGGCATACGCCGAGTCCGATGCTGATGATGAGTACGAGCGAAGCCTACATACGAGCTCGCCAGTCCTAGCCACCGATTCCGAGATATCCCCAACTGACTCGGATGGCCTTTCTTCTACCGAGCACACTCCAACCACCTACAGCCATCACAGAAGTGCTAATCGGCTGCCTGAAACCATCATCTCAGAATGGACGGCCGTGGAGTGCGCCGATTTCATCACCGCAATCGGTCTTCCGCAGTATTCGGATATGTTCACTGGTGCGTGTGACTGGCTCTCTCTTTCCCCGTATTTCGTCCTTTTCGGCCCATCTAATGCGTGAGACTGTGACGGTGTGTCTGTATAGAGAACGAAATTGTGGGTGAAGCTCTCGTGGCTCTGCTCCATGACGATCTCAAATCGATGGGTGTGGCCAGTGTAGGACACCGCTTAACCATCCTCAAGAGCGTCTACGATGTCAAGAAAGCCCAGGATATCCCCATCGAAGGCGATCATTATGTGCCTTTATGTATGTGTCTCTCACCTTTAGCATCCCTCCATTGCTAGTTGCCCCGAGTTAACAAGCATATCCCCATCCGGATGCAGCCGCCGATGCCGAAGCTCAGTATGCCACAGCTACCCTCAAGGACATCAAACAACTTGTTGAGCAGCTGCGGCTACGGGATGAGCGGATAAGTCTGGTGGAACGAGAGTTACGTCAGCTAAGCGAAGATTTTCGTCGACTGCGCGAAGATATGCTGCCGGCCCTTCGCCTAGCCAAGAATGCCCAGCAACCGCTTCCTAATGTGGTTGCCAACACCCAGCCGTACGGCTACGACTCGTCCACGATATCATCCCCCGCTCCTACTTCAGCATCACTGCAGCCGCCTAGTGGGGTCAAGCGAACGTATTCCACCAAGAAGATCGTCCTTGGCACGACTCCCATAAGCAGCTCGCCCAGTCATTTGCAGACCACTCATGAGCGACCTTCGGTAGAGCAAACGCTAGACCCGTCAAGCGCTGCCGAGCGGGCCGTTCTTTCATCTTCCCATCTGGCGGCCACCACGGCCGCGAACGGCTCTAGCCAAGCAGCGTCGCCAAGCTACTCGCCAAATATACCGTCACCTACCTCACCTCCCACGCTAAGCGGCACTACTCTTGCTTCTCGCTCGTACCGCTCTGACCAGCCTACACCGTCTAATCGCACCACGTTCCAAGAGAACGATCACGGTTACAACACGAAACAACCCGTCGCTCCGCGCCGCATGCAGACACCCGTGCCGGAGACGCCTGGGGCAGGCTCATCCGTCGAGATCTTCAAATCATTTCGTGTCAGCATGGATGACCCTTGCTACAAAGTCTTACCGGCGGCACTTAAGAAATACCAAATCAACGCACCATGGGACCAGTATGCACTTTATATTGTTTACGGTGATCAGGAACGCTGTCTAGGTCTAGAGGAGAAACCCCTCATTTTGTTCAAGCAACTCGATAAAGAAGGCAAGAAACCCATGTTTATGCTCCGGAAGACGAACACGGCGCAGCCAGACGCCGAGGTGCCAGGAAGTGCCGGCTTAGCTTCTGGAGGAAGCAGAGGTATGAATTATGATCCGCCTGGAGGCATAATATGACATTCACACACGCGAGAGAAACTTTGTGTTTAAATGTGAGAAACGGGGGAGCAGGGGAAGTAGGGAGGGCGAGAATGCGGGATTCACGGGAACAAGGGAGCTATGTTAGAAGACACTGGACCTATCTCTTGCTTCCTCTGCCCGGTGCTATGCGTTGAAATTATGCTGTCCGGTGAGCTTGTTACCGACCACAAGAAACATGTTTGGACGGTGTAATGATCGCATAGCGTGCGAGCAAAGCTGTTAGCTTGCGGTGTCATGCGTATGATGCCCTACCTACCTGCTACCTACCGTACCTAGGTAGTGAGTGCTGTGCATGTATCTACACTACCTACCGAGAGGTCCCCCTTTTTTGGCTTAGTGTCAGCAGGCTGTTAGGTAGTACCTACTTATGTATGTGAACTGTGATAACTAGTACTTTGCTGCGTATACCCATTTCAGGGAGCGGTTTATACCTTGCAGCAGATTTACCTTTGCAGGTTCGAGCGTTCCGTTAGCTCGATGAGAAAGGTTGATGCTCGTATTTTCTTAACACTCCGCACTGTAAGCGGCTCAAAAGCGTCCGAGCGCTTCCAATTGTACTAGGGGATCCACCCGTAGAGACCCCCTTCGCTGCGCTCAGGGGGCACCTAAACTCTGGACCACACACCAAAACCCTGGACCAGACCTTTATAGTGATATTTTCCATACAATTCACTAGATGAAAGTACGAACCCGCGCACCACATGGTACTTAGTTTTACATAAGAAATTGTATGTCATAGAAAGTACCTATGGCATATACCTTTGCGACCAAATAATGTATTCGCAAAAAAAATACCGCGATAGCCTAAGTAAAGCAGTCGATCTACTGCTATTCATCATAACAACAATTTAATTAGAATGCGTTGTGGTGAGATATTCACGATGAAAATGATGCATTTCCCATACAAAGTCTGGTCCAAGGTTTTGGTTGTGGTCCAGAGTTTAGGTGCCCCCTGAGCGCAGCGAAGGGGGTCTCTACGGGTGGATCCCCTAGTAGGTATATCAGTCGGTTTGTCATAGGTAGGTACCTACCTAGGTAAGTTAAGCCCCAGCTGATTGTGGCTGGGTAAGCCTCCCAGTTAGCGCAACCAACTCGGGCGCATTGAATACCAGGTACGTCCGTAGTAGTGTACTTCATATGTACCCTGCCCACCTACTGCAGGTGTAGACCAAAACCGCGATCATTCCTCGCCTTCCTCAACCTCATCTATTATTTCTCCCAACCTCCAACTGACGCATCGGCGCCAGCAATTCAGTCAACATGCAGATCGAGGTTAGTAGTCATTGTCATCTATCCCCGTACTTATGTAAAAACACGTAAAACAAACACGCGTTTTACCATATCAGCCGCGACTCTCGCCATCCGACCCTGTCGCGTACACGCGCTGGGACTTGCTAACTCGGTCACAACGCAGCGCAAAGTTCGGCTCGTTACCGAGCAGAAAAACATGTACGTCAAATATTCTTCGCTCGTGTCCAGGCCGCGATGCTGATAATCTTGCGTGGCTCTCAGCCCCAAGGAGTCGCCGATGCCAGAGTTCCCTATGAAACAATGGAGCGTCAAGCTTTACCTCCTCGATCAAGAAGGAAACAAGCACCCCGCGACTTGCTTCAACAAGGTTGTCTACAACCTTCACCCCTCCTTTGAAAACCCACAGCAGAGTTAGTCTGGCCAGTCTGCCCATTCAATATCATTCGGGAGTACTAACCGTGTGTTGTCCGCTATTACTAGCTTTTCATGAAGCCCCATTCACTTGCACCAACGAAGGCTGGGGTGAGTTCGAGATGTCGATTGATATGTACACCACGGAGAAGGCCAAGATCACCATCTTCCATGATCTCAACTTCCAATCCCCCGAGTACAAGAATGATCAGACTGTCACCTTCAAGAACCCCTCGCAAACTTTGATCCAGGCCCTTCGCGAGACGGGGCCTGTTGGTAACGACGATGATTCCAAAGCGACAAAGGCCCGCAAGGCTGCCGATAGCAAGAAGCGTAAATCCGCTTTTGATTACGAGAAGATGGGTGATGCCATGCTTAAGCTGGGGGAAGATGATCTGCTGCATGTTATTCAAATGATCCATGACCATAAGAGCGAGGACACAGTCACAAATAATGATATTGAGCGCGGAGAGTTCTCCGTTGATCTTTTCACGATGCCCGAGCCGCTCACTAAGATGATTTGGGATTTCCTGGTAAAGCCAGTTCCTTTTCCTTCCCTACTGCCTCTCTCTCTCTCTCTCTCTCGCGCGCGCGCGTTCTTCTACCATCTGATATTCAAAGTCTACAGTGCGCTAATCCTCGGTGGTTGCAGTTGGAGCAGAAAATGGTAACGCCCTAGATGGCAAGGACGAGATGTCCCGTAAAGAGCAGTGGAGGACGACGTATTGTTTTTTTCTCGTGTGACTATGAGGACAGCATTGCATTGGCGTTTTTATGTGTGGTGGCCACAGAGGTCGACTACAGGCATCGGCAGGGAGATACTGGTTGTTAAAATTTCGGCGTACGGTTTACGTTTCCCTCTGCTCGACCCATCGCGGTAGATATTGTCGCAGATAGTGTCAGCAACGTGTACACTAATTACCTAATCCATTGATATGGGCACAGGAATCCACCAGCTCGTCTTTGCGCTGGGACTACGTACCGGCGGCGGCATTGCACGTGTACTTCGGCTCTCGTTGTCTTGCTTTCTTTCTTTATTCGGCGTCTCCATCCGATACCTAATCTCGCAAGAAAGGAACTGGCGGGCCCAATTGAAATGGACCGGTAGTGTACGTGTAGCAGGTCCACTTCCGCTATAAGTTTGTAGGTACACTATCTTCTTAGCTACCCGAATACACCAAAGACACCAACTCGGGCACTGCCCGGGTGATAATGCAAAGCAAGTGAGCGAGTTAGTGTCCTCGGGCAGCCAAGAGATAGCAAGTCTGTCTCTCCAGTCACAAAACAGAAGACAGAAACTCTGACTTGAAGGGAAACATGGGTGATCGCCCATTTAAGTCGATCCCGCCATAACATGTGAGATGATACCATAGCGGGTGGCGGTGGTTTTGAAATGGCGGCGGACAGGGTGTTGAAAATAAGGTAGTATGGTGACGAATCCCGAATTTAGCTACCCTAACGACCTTAGGTCCTGAACAATTCGCAGTAACAAAGTCATGAAGGGACAACACATAGGCGGGCCACCAGTTATGCCAAGCGTGTTAATACCGTATTACGAAGTACACTACATACATTTTCTCCACATGCGCGCCACGGTTGCGTTCAACCTATATATCCTTATTCCGTAATACCTAACCCTTGGGACAGAGACAAATGTTTCCGTCAAAGTCGACACCTAATACCCTGTTGTATCAAGACCGCTGAAATTAGGTGGGTCCATCGCCATGAATTCGAGCAAATCTATACCACCGACGTTAACGCCTTGGTCCGTCATCGTTACATTGGTATTTTCTCCCATGTTTTGAAATAGGCCAGCCCCGGGTGGGAGATACCACATTTCATCGGTAGTCCAGTCAGTGGCCGGCTCATCAAATATATGATCACCAAGACTGGTAGGGTCCAAGACGCCACCACTCGAACTTTGGTTGATGGCTCCAAACATCGAAGTAGAGCCAGGCAGGAAAGGCAAACCACCGGACATATCAAATGGCGTAGCCGAGATATTGCCCGACGGTGTACAAGTACGTTCTGTATCGCGTTGGTTAGCTAGCAGGGAAGAAAGGGCGAGAGGAGTCAAGAGAACATTAGCACATGGCAATGGGTCGACTGTCCGAGCACGTGGTACATAAGAGTAGGAACAAGGGATTATGAAAACCATCAATGGGCCTCTGAGAAAACGTACCAGGCACTGTAACCCCTTCCCTGAATTTCACCGTATGACCTGAAAACCCATTCTCGGACCCTACAGGTGCCATGTTTCCATGGGAGCCACTGCCCTTGTTGAATTCCCCGTTCGCTAAGGGGCTCTTCCCTTCAACAGTGGTGGGCGCGAACTTAAAACGATCTCGTAGTCGCGTCGTAAGCGATTCCAGTAAATTTCCAAACCGCGTTCCAAGATGCACATCGTCAACGACGCAGGTTCGTAATGCATGCACAGTCCGATCCAGAAGACTGATGCTTGTTTCGACATCTGACTTGGGCGCGCCCAGTGCAAATGTCTTGAGAAGAAACATAGCTCCGCTGATGATTCGGAAATATGTACGTACGGGAGCGTGCTTCAGATAACCGCCTTTGAATAATCCGTCTACGACTGTCCTCAACAGATTTCTGCACCCAGATACTACCTCCTTGATATATTCCTGATCTGCTGTACCGAAGCGACCCAAATGGCCGATTGGCAAGTTGCCCAGGTAATTTTGTGTTTGTGGCGACAGCTCAGCATTTCCGTTCGCGCCGCGCACTCCGTGTGAGCCATCAGTATTGGACGAAGCGCCTGTAGCATTTGTTGTGCATCGTTCCACGACGGCCTGGAGTGCAAGTGAATTGACGTATATCCGAACATATTCGTATTCGATGGTTAGGATGTGACGAATAAATTCAGGTAGGCGGAAGCGCTCGAACTCTTGCCACCACTCTTTCAAGATTGGCTGGAATTCCTTGAGTAACCTTGTGTAGCTACCACTCTGTATAATTTCGGTAGTGTGTTTCCGGGATCGGAACAATCGCTCATTGCCCAAGTGCATGGCATTACTGACGCCGACCCAGCACTGAATGATTTGATCATCCAGTTCGACATCAGGAACGTAACTGAAAGTATTGGACATCACGGAAGGGTTCGTACCCGGCGTCATCCCTTCATTCGTAGTCGAGCGTCTATGAGAAAAGACCGGATCTGTCTTCCTGATGCTCTCTGGTACCATGTTTGTCCAACCAAGACGGCCAGCCAATTGCGTCAGATATATCAGCAGCAGTCGTTTGATGCGCATCGCCCGAAGGCGGTACGCCTCATCTTCATACTCGGGTCGGGTGATGGCATTGGTGGCAAGGAGCTCGTCAATGTCGTCGAAAACACCCAGCTCATATGCTAGGCCGAGGGCATTGCTGAGCAGCATCCAGCACATGCGATCACTTCTCCATGCGGGTTCAAGCCAGCTCTCGATTCGTTGGCCACCCACATTGCCACCAGGCCGCGCGACTACATCATCGTCCATGGGATCTGAAGCGCGTAATTCACGGGGCGGAAGCATGAGCTCATCAATTGCCTCCTCGGGGGGGAAGTGAAGAGCTCTGGGATGCCACTCTGTGAGAATCATGAGGGACTCAATGGTGCCTAGAGTGCGCAGGCTGCCCTTTCGCAAGCCTCGCCACGGGGCCGTACTTGAGGTTTGTGACTCATCGGCGCCCGATCCGCAAAAGCCGCCGCCGAAAGCCTCCTGGCCCCATAAACACCTTTCTACCATCCGCCGGAGATATCTCCATAGCTCCTCATGAATAGCGTGGGATCGACAATGCCCTCCTGTCGTGCGAATACTGTAATATCGTGATGCGATGGTTAGTAAAGTGACGGCAAGAATAGGCTCCTCGGTCAAAAGAGTGATATGAGATCCGGGACTACGGAATGTTGGTGGGGAAACGGGCGTCATAGGAGATAGGTATTCATAATAACTGGACACGGCCGGTATGGTTAGCAGTTCGCCTCGCAATACAGAGAAGTATTTAGCATGATAGGCTCACTATACGATATACTTGATGGCCTCTTCCTTGGTGAACCATCCGGCTCGTACAAATCTAAACCTAGCCCAGGCCTTCAGAGCTTCTTGGTAACCGGGCTCGTGCTCGACGTGTAGGCGGGCTTCGACTTCGGCCTTCTCGTCGGTGGTATCAGACGGTAGCAGGCGTGGATCGATAGGATCCGCTAGTTTGGTAATAGGGCGAATCGAGGGCCGGCCACCGAGGGCCAAATTTGGAGTGAGTGGGAACTTGTGACTAGTGACGGTGGTACTAGGGGATTGGATGGTGGCTGGCGCAATGGCTGTGACGGGAGAGGCTTCTTGACGTATCTGAATAGAGTGCGGACTACTATGGCGATGAGCGACAATTCAAACCAAAGGGCCAGCCAGAAGAGATGAGCGAGCGTACCTGTCGGTAGCGGCCTTATATAGGAGATCGAGGGCATCATGAGGCCCATACACGCCCTTCCTCATAACATTCTGGGCCTCGAGATTCTCCAATTGGGCATTGGAGTCTTCAGTAGGCTCAACGTAGCTGGGGCGGCGTGGGCCATCCGTGGCATGGTGGTCGTGAAGGGCATCGATGCGCCTTAGAGGCTGATCCCGAGTAGCAGCGCCGCCGGGGGTCAATGGCACGGGATTGAAGGGTTTTCTGTCTTCTTCGATGACCGCGGGCGGCGTATCGTCGAGATAGTGACGTTTTCGGCCGTTGCGAAGGATATAATCGTCCTGGTAGTCGTCGCCATCGTCGTCGTTTTTACGCTTTCGACGGGTAGCGCTGAAGAAACATTCTTTGCTCTCGCGACGACAGCGCATGCAAGGGGGGTCATGAGGGTTGTCGACGCTGCCCAGATCGCAACGGACCTTACGGCGACGACAAGGGATGCATGCTTGATAAACACGCTTGTGCTGCGACTGGGAAGGACCAGAGATATGAGTCCTGGTATTGTTGTTTGCATTGTTATTGTTGATCTTGTTATCATTACTTTTGATGTTGTCGACTTCGTCATGACTTGTGCCGCCTAGATGATGAGGAGGAGGAGGAGGAGGAGACGGAGGAATGGTAGTAGCAACGGCAACAGGAGGCAGAGTAGGTGGAGGATGGGGAGCGGGGGGACGAGACGAAGGAGATGCGGTGGTGGTGTTAGTTGCTAAGAATGCGGAAGCGCTGGCGGTAGAGGTTGCCGCCGGCGGCTGAAGATCGGTCGAGGAAAGGGGAGTAGAAGTAGAAGGAGGGAAGGGAGACTGTTGAGACATACTTCTTCCCGTCCCATCGGTGATTGACTTGAATTCCCAATTATAGTAGCTGGTTAGGACTGGTTGCGACGGCGAAGCGGGCGGGCACCAGTAGATCTCGGCTTAAGGCGGGTTTTGAGGGCTTACAAGAGTCGAGTTTCTGAACCGGTTAGCCTATGTGTAAAAGTAGGTACCTATGGTTCAGCTTATATACGGTGCCGCGCCAAGTGGGACGGGCTGATCTGTTCTAGGGTACCTAGCCCGCACCGTTCAGTCCGTAGGACATTATTACGCTGGGTCTCCCATAGATTAATCAGCTATTATGTAATTTAATTCCTTATCTCAATAGGATTTGATTGGTCGGATCGCTTATCTTCAGATACGCAACGGAGTCACGTGATTGATCACGGAGCAGAGTGGCTCTTGGATTTATCCTATAGGCAGATGTTACCACTTCATCAACATGCAAAATATTTAATTCAAAAAAATAACCTTTCATGAGGAAAAATTTCTGAGATCCAGGAAAAGAAGCTGAAAGCCCCCAGAGCTTGTGTACGGCCGTACTTTCAGATTCTATGAAGCGGTTTCAGAAATTTTATATTTAACCAATAACACGCAGTTAAGTGATTGAAATAGCTTAACTAGTTTCATTCTGTTCAAACGTTTGATGTCACCATTTGCTTTATCTTATACTAGAGGATCCACTTGTAGAAACCCTTTTTACTATGCTTAAGGGGCCCCAAAACCCGTGGACAAGTGAATACCTGTAGACAGGTCTATTGTTCTTTTCTATACAAAATCATCAATTTGTATAGAAAACACCTTACTTTAATCATGAATATCTAACTATAATGCACTCTAATTAAATTACTGATTGATGAATTAATTGCAACTTAACTAGGCATTTTGAGTCATATAATTAATTGATAATTATAACTTGCACTTTTACTAGAAAATTTGGTACATGTCTTTACATACAATTTAATATACAGACTCAAGTATATCATAAAAATGCACCTGTTTCTAGTCAATTTTATGCTGGGTATTTGCCTACACTAGTAAATTGTATGTGAAGGCAAGTATTCAAGTATCACTAGCAATAATACAAACTATAGGTCTGACAATAGTCAATTAATTATACAGTTCAAAATGCCTAGTTAACCTGTAGTTAATCTATTAATCAGTATTTCAATCAAAATGTATTTGTTAGAGAAATAAGGTGTTGAATCAATATAACAGAAATTTATTAAATTGTGGAGTATGTAGTATAAAAAGAAGCTATCGTAGCTAGTGGGCTAAGGCTATGGCTAAATTATATAAGCGGGGCTACATATGGCTACACTTTTACACAGGATCACTGCTAAAGGATTTCTAGCATGGAGTGTGTATTGAGTCTATAAAAGTGATGATGAACTAGAAAAGAAAATCACAAAGGTGGTGAACTTAGGAAATAATTCCTAAGTCAGCCACTAATGCTGTTCCTTATCTACTCTACTGATTAGATACAGGATAACACACTTATTACAACATGTTTGGCACGTTAATATGCCCTGTAATCGTGCGTAAATGCATGCTAACAAGGCCTATTACGGCCACTATAATAAGGCCCGTAACGGTCACTAAATCCCTTAGTGACCACATTACTTCCAGGGCCCATGCTATTATATAGCAAGTGCCAGGCACGGAAAAAGCCTTTGTTGCACTCAACAAACCTTTGTTGTCTTTTTCTATAGTTTCGATTTAGGCTTTGAGCCTCCTGCTTCTTTGCAAGGTAGGTAGCGATTCTCTACCTCCTTTCTTAGTCTAGTATTCTTCCATCAAGTCCTGAGCGTTCCGGAGTTGCCACTTGCTTCTCCACCAGTTATCCTCATGTCTGTTGCCTTTCCACTTAACCAGATAGTTAAAGCCGTCCTTCGTTCGGTTCAGCCGGTGCTATAGGATAACTTCAATTTTGTAAAACTGTCCGGTCTCTTCAAGGTCTGGTTGATCGTCAGCTATAGGGCCTGGTGGCGGTACGGAACGGTGAAACAGGTCTTCTCCGATGTCGTCTAGGTTGTAGATGAGCTACTAAAATTATTGGATGAGCTTCAAACGTTTCCGGTAAGTCGATCTCGTAAGCCAAGCGACCAACTCTTCTCTTGACTTTCCAGGGACCTACTTGCTGTTGTGAGTACTTCCAGGACAGGTTTCCGGGCAGGTGATAGTCCTTGTGAAGCCGTAAGTACACCTTGTCACCTGACTGGAACTCTATGAGTTTATGCTTGTGTGTAACGGTGCGGCTGAAACCATTAGTCCACCGGACTGCGACCGGTGGGTTTCTGAACCAGACCGTCGACTACGTCGACCGCGGTCTCTCCGACGCCTTTCCTGAAGGGTATCACCAGCCCGTCGGACTTCGGTCGATCGCCAACATCTCCGGACCGACTTCTCGGGTCCTTCGTAGGACGCGGTTCGGCCGACAAGGGCCTATAGCCCTATATAACCTGTGCGGTCGCCCTGTCGACCGCACACATAATTCTAGTCCTCTAAGCTTTAGTTCATCAATCAATACAGACCTATTCCTGCACATCACCTTACTTCGTCGCTCAGACCAACCCCTTTACATTGTGATCATAGTGTTTCTTGGCATTTGTTGCAGCAAAGTCTATGGTGAGTTCCATGTTCTTTCTCAGGTGCTCTTGCAGGTGCCTAAGATCAACTGAAGGGTTTTCCGATCCTGTGGCTATATCGTTAGGTTCAAAAAGCCTGAAACCAAAGAGTTGCTCGTGAGGTGAGGACTTGATAGGTGCTGAGTATGCTGCGTTAAGGTTCTACTGCAAGGCAGGCAGTAGATTGACCCAGTTACAGTCCGGATGGTCAAGATAGTGATGTCTGATCGCTATTTCAACTGTCTGGTTCCTTTTTTCCGCAAGGCCGTCTCCCTGTAGATGGTACGCGATTATCATAAGTAGTCTGGTTCCGAACGCTTTCCAAAGGCCTTTCCAGAAGGCTGACATGAACTTGGCATCCCTGTCCGAGATTATAACGCTCGGAACTCCCCAGTCTAAAAGGAGTAGTTGTCGAACAGATGCAGTTGCCCAATCCTCAATCTTGTAAGTTGAGTAACCTGGAATCAAGAGTGTACGCTTGGATGTTGTGCACGTCACGGGCATCAGGGCATCATACTCGCTATATCCGTCAATCTGCCAGGTCGTAGAGGCCGCCGAAACCTCGGGTAATCTCACTATAAAGTCCAGTGCAATAGTCTTCATGAGGTGAGAATCTGGTTAGTGTATGAGCTGATAATTACCATGAAGCTTCTTGCGACTTGTCTGGCACAGTTTATAGCTGTTGCAATGCCTCATATATTACTGAACCTTTCATGTTTTGCTGGCAATGGCATAATGTTCAAGCTCGCGCATCATTCTTTAAATCCCAAAGTAGTGCTTGTCATCATGTGTGGACTTTAAGATTTCCGGGATCTGGTTCTTGGGAATGCATATTGAAGCGGGGCATTCCGGCAACCAGAGACATATCCCACCTTGTTGTCTTTGGCTCGATCTAGAATCCGCCCCCTATTTCCAAGGTCTCACGCATTGTTTTCGTTGTTTTAGTAGTCGGCGATGTTTTACTTATTATTTCGGTCGATCGGAATGCAAGGAGGTGTAATAAGGGATAGTCGTCGCGTTGCGACGTAAGGAATAACAGAAATAGGGACGGGAGATTGTGTATATATTCATTCGTCTTTGTTGTCGTTCTTCCGTTCGTCGCCAGACAGTCGCCAGACAATTAATCAATATAGTCGACCGCACGCTCGTTTTTGACCAACTTCATACACTCGTTTTCCCAGTCCGCTTTTATTCCACTGTATTCAGACCTTCATGATCTGTTGGATGCCTCTATAGAAAGTCGTCTCAGCTTTTGTTTTCACCTTCGTCGTCAATTCAAACCCCGGGACGTGCTGGTAACCAACCCAGTCTCCCAGGTGCGCACCCAGGCCGGGTCCTCTCTTCTCTATATACGGGGATCATCTTGGGGTGTCGCTTCAATATGCTAAAGGATTTCCAGTAAAAATTGTGTATTGAGTCTGTAGAAGTAATGATGAACTAGAAAGAAAGGCCAGAAGGGTGGCGAACTTCAGAAATAATTCCTAAGTCTACCACTAGTATGGTTCCTTATCTACTCTTATGATAAGGGCAGTAGTACTGAGCTTGAGACAATCACTAAGTGAGGCAGAACACTATAGTGAGGTCTATAACGTATTATAGTTCTTTATGGTCACTAAGGTTGTTGGAGGAGGGAAGGTTTTCCCTTTCTTCCCAGGTTCTAAGGGACACAGATTATACTCAAGTACGGACTCGCTTTTCTGCATCTGAGCCTAAACTAATACAGTATAGTGTCTGACACATAGCTGATAGCCCAATGGTTGGAAGTTCTTGCATGACATATAAAGTTACATAACGTTATGTGACATACCTTATATCTCCCATAACTGTTTGCAGTCACTTAAATGTCAGTACATAATAGGGCAAGGTAATCTTATGAGGTACCTAGGTATATGCCTAAGGGGAGGTACAAAGATACAAAGATACTAAAATATATGATGGTTGATGTACATGAGTATATAGAATAGAGGTACAAAGGTATAAGGAGACTTGAGTATAATAGTACAAGGAGACTTGAATACAATAGTATAAGGGTACAAGGGTACATGATAGTATGTAACAATGTATAGATGTCTGAAGGGGTTTGAAGGAGCTCTAGAGATGTTGAGATGACTTTATACTGACGTGACATACTTGTACGTATAACACTACATCTTCTTAACAGGAAGGTTAACTAAGAACAAAACAAGCAAAATAATGGTAACATATTCATATAATTAGGTAATGCAACCTCTAGATACAGCTAATGAATAACATCAAAAATGAATACCTATGATATGGTATAATAATATGGCGGGTTGCTAACGAAGCCTAGGTGCGTTAAGGCAGTCATTAATGGGCTTATATTTCAAAAGTAAGTTCAACAGAGTGTTGTGCACAACGAGCAATAAGTTGTAGTTGTCGTCAAGGGGTTTCCCTCACTCACAAGATGTAAAGATAGATACGTCAATCCAAGAACGAGGTGAATGCTTAGATTGCTAAGTGAAGAGAAGATAAATAGCTAGTTACATAAAGAGCGTTCCTTTATATCTCCTCCTTCCCACTATGGATCACGCTATAGGCTGTAACCGATCGTAGATCACCCTAGTGATTGTGATCCTAGATCATCCTTGGCGGAGTGATCCCTTCTTGACCACGTGCGCTGCTATGGCCAATAAGACTCTATCGAGAGTCTACACCCCTCAACATGCTGTTACATATCTTTACATGCTTCTACATGCTTTTACATGCTTCTACAGGTTTCTACAGGTTTCTACAGGTCTTTACATGCTTCTACGGGTCTTTATGGACCTGTACAGACTTATAATGACATGTATAGATATGTATAACCATAGGCCCTTCTGTGACGTCCTTCCTTCCATAGGTCCATAACATATAGAATGTCAATTCTCAATCCTCGTAAAGCAGTCCATAGATGGTATTATCTAGAGTATATACTATCAAACAGACCTTCAATTCATAATTCATAACTATGAGCCCTATAGTAACTTTATTACATACCTAGCACACTAAATGCCATTTTAAAAAAAGCTATATTCAATCAGCTTGTGAATGCAGGAATTGTAGTTAAAGAAATCAAAAGATATATATAGCATATGCATAGTTTTCTACTCACTCAATAAGGTGTATATAATTAAATGGCTAACTTCAGACAATAAGTATTAGAAAACCAAAGTACAATACAAACTCTTGTAGATCAATTAGTTGGAGAAAGGTTCTGGAGCAGAATTCAGTGATGTGTATCAAATCAATGATATTTTATTTGTTCACTCAAGATCAATGGTTTATCTCAAAGCTTACCTTGGGATTTTTATCCTAGACTCCACTATGACAAGAGCAACAATACTGGGTTTGGAATAATCACTAAATGAGGTAAAAAATGTATAGTTATGATAAGAACCTTCAGCACTGTTAGATATAGACTGATTGTCATGAATAGCAGACAGTGCCTCGTACCGACTAGCCTGGTCGGCGATGGCTCGATCGATTAGATCGATCGAGCACTCGACGATCACCTCCTATATAGACAGTATATGATCGCATTATATAGGTGCTGATTGGCGATTTTCCTCGCCATATAATACATGATCGTATCGTGATATAGGACTGATCGTCGATATGACCAATAGATTGCCAACTAATCGACGATTAATAATGTAAATATCATTTATGCCTCTGGTTGATGTGGCCGGCTGCCTTGGCTTAGAACTTTAGGCATCAGCTTAACAATCTGTGTAGCCCATCACACTACTGACTTTACTCTCTCACGTATCATGCATCTCTCATCCGTGTTGCCTCTCACCCGTTTCTCATCTATGCTGCCCTTTTACATCATCTCTCTACGCCATCTCTCTAGGCTGCCTCTCTACACCACCTCTCCGTACTGCCTCTAGGCTGCCTCTCCGTGCTGCCTCTATGCTGCCTCTCTGTGCTGCCTCTCTGTGCTGCCTCTCTGTGCTGCCTCTCACATACCATCTTGTATGTGTTACTCTTCTGTCTTTACTACTATTTTTGATGCTAACATTCATTCACATCATAGATACCAATGTCTACAATCGGGTCTATTTCTGGAGCCTCAGTTCGCTCTTCAGCTTGCTCCTCAGCCCACCCAGTACCCACGCACACCTTAGATTACTCAATCTGGGAAAAGCCTGAGGTATGTGCATGGTTTCCAGGCCTCGTTTCATATCATCAGTCGATGAGTGAAAAGTCTTGGATCTGGTCGCATGGGTACCGGATGCGAAATCATAACATCGACCCCCCCAGGCCTGTGTGGGTGTGCTGCATCTGCACTTTAGAAAAAAAACCTAACACAGACAAATACACATATGTGGCTTCAACGACTGGCGGGATTGCAAAGCACTTGAAGAAACATCATCAGATTGAGGTATGTATATGTAACCTAATACCACCGAGACATGGATGCTAACTTATTAGGACCCGAAGAAGCAATCCGACAACGACCAACGCAGCATCCCGAGCATGCTCATTAACAAAACCACGGAGCCTGGAGAACGGTCAATACTTAATTCCATTCTGAACCGATAGGATGAAAGATTGAATAGAGTCCTACTCCTTGATTGGATTACCTACCACAACCTGCCATTCAGTATCGTGGAAACGCAACGGTTTCGACGGTTACTGCAGTATAACAACCCAGTTCTCAAGGAAAAGCAGATACCATCTGCTGATACACTCATCCGGCTACTTGATACCGAGTACAACTAAGCACTCAACCCAGTTCGAGACAGTTTACAGAGTGCACGGAGCCGCATTCATTTTACATTTGACGGTTGGACAGCACGGCATCACACATCATTTCTCGGGATCAATGCTCATTATATTGACAATAACTGGCGGCAATGGAGGATTCTCCTTGCATTACCTGCATTGATGGGCCGCCACACAGGTGAAGCACTCGCTGATGAAGTTGCCACTACATTGGATAACTTCAGCATTAAGAACAGGTATGGTACCAAGATACTGTATAGAGGACACTTAGACTGACGTTTGTCTAGCATCGGTTACTTTACGTTAGACAATGCCCGTAACAATGACAAAGCTATGGTGGCCCTAGGTCGCGAGTTTAACTTTGATGCATCTGAGAGACGAATCCGTTGCGCTCCCCATATACTGAACCTAGTCATCCAAGCAATGATGTATGGGACCAAAAAAGATGACTACGCACAGCTTACAGCAACGGTCGACGATGAATCAGATGGCGATGAGGAAACATCATTGCAGCAATTACTTGACGCACTTGACGACACTCAAGATGAGAATGCTGAACTACTACCCGATGACCTAGAGACTTCCATGGAATCCCCCGAAGATGATGCGGTTACATACCCAGTCCCCTTAGAGATTACAGCCTCTACTATGGCTAAGTACCGGAAATTTGGCCCGTTCGGTAAGCTGCATAACATTGGTGTATACATTTGACAAAGCAGCCAACTTCACGAAGTGTTTTTGAGTGCACAGGTTAGTACCTACCGACTACCACTACCTTGCTGCATCAGGCTAACTATATCACAGCGTCAAACCAATGCACCAGGGGAACGTGTTCTTGAGTTCGTTCAGAACGTAACTACCCGGTGGCAATCTGATGAAGCTATGGCAGCACGTGCGTTATCTCGGCGACAGGCATTGAACCGCATGTTTTCAAACCTCGAAAAGGCATGGATCAATGCAGGTGGTCTGCCACAAGATAAGCCCGCTATCCTTGATGAAAAGCTATCGCACAATGAGTGGCAAGTCGTGAACATCTTACAAAAGATACTACAGCCGTTTAAGATCGCATCAAAGCAGTTACAAGGAGATGGCATCGCGACAGATACCTCAACCTGTGGTAGCTTTGACGAATACTTTCCCGTTGTAGAAATGCTACTCGACCACCTGGAAACTGCCTGTGATGGGTACATCATCGAGGAGAATGATGATCAGTTTACACGGACTGAGTTGTTTGAAAACCTTGATGCGCCCACGCGCCGGGTTCTACGCGTTTATATCAGGCTAGGATGGAAGAAACTACATGATTACTATGCCGAGCTTAACGCAGCGTCATATGTTGGTGCTGTGGTCTTCCACCCTTGTAAGAAATGGGCAGCCTTGGACGAAATCTGGAGTTCATTACAGCCTCGGCAAGCTACATCATGGAAGCGGGACTACCAAGCACGGCTGCAATCCATCTGGGAACTAGAGTACAAAGGTATTCAGCGTGCAACCGAGGAGACAGAGCATGAGAAACAAGTCGATACAACCAGTCGCATTCATCGACGGTTAGCATTTAGTCGTGGACTATCTGCTAGCAACAAACCACACACCCGTGGTAGAGGGCAACGGTCAACTGTAGAGCCTCGTACCCGGTGTGAGTTTACCGAGTACCTCTCAGAACCACCAATTATCAATGCGAACTACCTTGTTGATCCCATTGGGTGGTGGCGAGATATTGGGTCAAAGCGGTTCTCTCAGTTATCCTATATGGCTGTCGATTTCTCTGACTATACCATCATCGTCATCAGAAACTGAAAGGGATTTCAGCAGTTGCGGGAAAATGGTTGCACCGTTAAGGACGAGGTTGCGGCGCCATGTTATCGCTATGGCCCAGTGTCTACGTTCGTGGAGTAAAGCAGGAATTTACCAACCTGCGCTACCCCTTAGTGCCCTTGAAAAGGATGATTGGCAACATGTGTTATACACTAGTTCGCTTGATCTAGGCCATACAGGAGTGTTTGATGACAACACCAGCTCTATGACTCCTGGTTTCCCCCCTACCACCCCATCCTTTGCTGACTCGGTCGCCTTCACTGCAGACTCAATCGTGGTCTCTGATTCAATCAGTCATGTCTGATCATCACCCACCTTATGTATTTATGGCTTATGAATGTATGAAGTTACGAAAACATATAAATTATAGTACGTTAAGTAAATGAACACATGCCTGCTTGCTTGCTTGCCTGCCTACCCTGCCCGTTCGTCCGCTCAGTTTCTATTCATATAAACAAGAAATTATGAACTTAAACCCCAAACTACCTAACTTAAGCGCATATTTAGAATGCACCCCACGGTGTGAATCTAGTAATTTAAGGCCAACTTCGTGAAATTCGCCGACGGCTGCCTTCGAACAGTTTTTTTCAATGCATCCACACCTGTGTGCATTCCTATATGTACCTAACCCACCACACCACTTAGTGCATCAACGAAGCCATCGACGGAGCGACGACCATGTCGATGACAATGTCGACGACAATGTCGACGACATCGTCAACATCGACGATCAGTCGTACGATTCATTGCTATGAGAGCGATTAATCGCCATAAGTAATTATCGGCGACTGCTTAATTGATCGCAGCTCGGTCGCCAGACCTTGACATTCTTGGCAGTAGACCAGTTTCGGGCTTGGGTCGAGATGTATGATTGTTGCGACGACTTGATAGCAGATGTTAGGGACTTGGAACGATAGTTCAATTTAGCTTATAATAGATTATGGTCACAAAGGTCATTATGCCCTTCTAACTTCTTCCTTCCTGTCCAGCGGACTTCCTTCTTTTAAGTGTTTTGTCTACTAAGTGCGATAATGGCTGTTTAGACCTAGGTGGTTACCTTGTAACCCCTAAAGCTGAATATCGGTGCTGTAAGTGCTGTGCTAATTTTGAGATGTATGTCTGGGTTGTGCATCACTATGACTGTCTCGGAGGTTGGATTGGTTGTCTTTGGATTTTTTTTTCTTATGTCACCTTCTCATATACCCATCAGCCCTAGTTAGCCTTAGAAAGCGATGCAGAAGCTTCCTGTTACTAGCCTCTTTTTCTGACAAATGATTAGTATGGGAATTTTGCCAAGACAACTCACATAGCTGCTTTTTTGGCCAATTTTTAGGACGTTTAGGAATCCTTTCGACCTGATGCATAAACCCTATATATCATTCAAAAGCGCTTATCAAGGCGAGTCGAATGGTTATGGTTTTGTCTTAGTAAGACTCCTCCCTGTAGAGATAGAGCCATCTGAAGTTTTGTCTACTGGGTAGGTCTTACCGGGTAGGTCTTAGTCGACACTTCTCCAGTTTCTTTCCATATATCAATTGGATATCTCTAAAGGCCTTCTGTAGTCAGTTATGGAATCTTCTCGTGTTCGAGACCCATCCAAACAACGAGCTAATATTGTGATGATCATATGACCTTCCTGCGGGATGCTGATGCTATGTTTTCTATTCATAGTTCCTTGGAATGGGACACCTTAGAAGGTGGGAGCCCCGTAATGAAGCTGTAACATACTATTCTATTTGCTAAAGGTTTTCCAACAAGGAGTGTGTATTGAGTCTGTAGAAGTGATGATGAACTAGGAAGGAAAACTACAAAAGTATCAGACTTAGGAATTAATTCCGAAGTCAGCCACTAATGCGGTTCCTTATCTACTCTACTGATTAGATACAAGATAACACAATTATTACAATATGTTTGGCACGTTAACGTGCCCTGTAATTGTGCATAAATACATGCTAATAGGGCCCGCTACAACTACTATAATAAGGCCCATAATGGTCATTAAATACCTTAACGACCATCTTACTTCCACGGCTCATGCTATTATGTAGCACTATTGAGCTATAACGGTTAAGTCGACATGCACTAATGTGTCAAGAGGAAGAAAGTTCCCTTGAGTAAACATCGGCTCGATCCCTGGCAGTGTTAAGGAAAAAGTAGTGTAATTCCCTAATCTGATATGAAGTCCGCATGTGATACTGTATGAGCCTAAGGTTGATGATAATGATGATGGAAAGAGAAGGCTGAGCGGCTAACTTAGAGTAATAAGCTCCAAGTTAGCCTACTAAGTTCTATCTTATCATCACATGACTAAAAACATGATATACGGTTATGCATATACGCACAAGTAGTGTAGGCTTTTTACGACCCTGTAGGCCTCCCTGAAGCCGTATACTAATGTCTACTAATGTGCAAGCTAGCGTACACTAACCAGAATCATTAGGGTTTATTAACGTTTTTCCTCGCAACTCCTTTTTACCGGGTAGGGATTCCCATCTTCTGACCCCTTATAACAAATCATAGCAGGCAGCTCCTAACAGAGAGAGTGTCATACGTATAAGTATATCATCTTAGTATAAAGTTATCTAAACATCCTCAGAGCCCTTTCAGATCCCTCAGACATATATACATTGTTACATACTATCATATACCCTTGTACCCTTATACTATTGTATTCAAGTCTCCTTGTACTATTATACTCAAGTCTCCTTATACCTTTGTACCTCTATTCTATATACTCATGTACATCAACCATCATATATTTTAGTATCTTTGTATCTTTGTACCTCCCCTTAGGCATATACCTAGGTACCTCATAAGATTACCTTGCCCTATTATGTACTGACATTTAAGTGACTGCAAATAGTTATGGGAGATATAAGGTATGTCACATAACGTTATGTAACTTTATGTGTCATGCAAGAACTTCCAACCATTGGGCTATCAGCTATGTGTCAGACACTATACTGTATTAGTTTAGGCTCAGATGTAGAAAAGCGAGTCCGTACTTGAGTATAATCTGTGTCCCTTAGAACCTAGGAAGAAAGGGAAAACCTTCCCTCCTCCAACAACCTTAGTGACCATAAAGAACTATAATACGTTATAGACCTCACTATAGTGTTCTGCCTCACTTAGTGATTGTCTCAAGCTCAGTACTACTGCCCTTGTCACATGTAACCCCTTGAAACTGTCTATGTATTGATTGCCGTGGTAAGGTCATGTTAAGATACATAGCTCCCTTCAGGTAGTAAGTAGTCATCTGAAAAGAAACTCATTGGAGCTGTTGTCAGCCTGTAACTACCTTAATGTTTGGGCTTGTTGTAAATGACTGAACTTGTTGTCTTGTGTGTTATGTATTTATTACTCAATTGCTAACTACCACCAACTACCTCTAATTGGAAAATAGCTTACTTTATCTACTAGGAGATCTATCCTTGGAAACCCCCTTCGCTATGCTTAGAGGATGACAAAATCCTGGAGCAGGAATGCTACAATTTGTTATAGGGGGTAGGAAGATGAGAATCCCTACCATGTAGGAAGAAGTTGCGAGAAAGAAAGTTAGTGAACCTTAGTGGTTCTGGTTAGTGTACTGAAGCGGGGTATTCAGGAGGAGAGCGGCCTATTAGAAATCTATAAGATTGTCGGGATCTGGAAGTTGCCCAGGCTGGAATTCGGCATTTGCGTTGTTTTACTTTCATTAATTAATTACACCTGCGTTGTCTTACATTCAAGGAGAAAGGGTTACTACAATCAGCGTTGCTTTACGGTAGGAAAATGCGGTATAAATAAGGGTAGTCGTCGCATTGCGATAACAGAATTCAATTAGTTAGCTACACCGGTCGTCGTCTTCAATTCAATTCATTCATTCATAATCTATTGACTGTAACTTACGACTTCTATTATTTTCGATCTTGTTTCTATTAACTGTATTGAATCCTTTTACACTTCCTAAGATCCGGACGTTGCCCGCCTTCAGGAATGCTGGTAGTCCTTCTGAAAAACCGGTCGATTTCCGTACTTCAAAGGAGTCAACGACGATCCTGAAAATATCAACTCCATGACCACGAATCGCAGTGACTTCTGGTAACTTGCAAATTACTAGGATTCTCCAGATCGAGACGTTGCCTGCTTTCTTAATTAGTTGTCGCTTTCTTGGACCTCCGGAAATCCTATTGACATGCCGGTAACCAACCCGGTCTCTTTGGGTGCGCACCAGACATTTACTCCTAGGGAGTCAATTACCTACTGTAATTGCCGGCTACGGAGGCATTTTGATAGTTCGCTTCAGTACACTAGCATGCATATTAGTGAACGTTAGTGTACGGCTTCAAGGAGGCCTACAGGGCTATAGAAAGTATGCACCACTTGTGTGTATATGCATAACCGCATATTATGTATTTAGTCATGTGATGATAAGATAGGACCTAGTGGGCTAACTTGGAGCTTATTACTCTAAGTTAGCTACTCGGCCCTCTTTTCCTATTATCATCATCATCATCATCAACCTTAAGCTCATACAGTATCACATGCGGACTTCACATCAGATTAAGGGAATACCACTATTATTTCCTTAATAATAAAACCTTGAAACAGTTCATTGTATTGAAGCAGCTAGATTGACGGCAGTCAATTAGGAGCGCTATAATCGGGCCATATCCGGTGTCTTGCTAGCTATGGAGGAGAAGAAAGGAAACTAGTATCGTTACCCTGGCTAGCTTCGTTTTTACAGCTTCGCATATGACTATAAGAAGGAGGCCTTCCCCAGGTCGCTTCGCGACCTAGTAGTTAGATGGCATGGGCAGCAGCCCTTCAATTCAATTCATTCATTCATTATAATCCACCGCTTCTTCGTAACTATGCTTATGACTACCCTGTTCTGGTAAATAGGTTAGCAGTTGTCCGTTTGGACCTATCCTAGTGTCGGGTCCAACGTAGTCGTCCCTTGACTTCCTTCGGTCCGACTACGTATTGGACTATTACACCTCTTCCCTTCTCAGCCATCCGACTTTGCTACTATTCCGGGAATGCTGCGATCTGTTCGTTCCCGGTTTCTGGACCTTCGATTCGACATATTTGTGGTGCCGTTTCCTTGCCAAGTTATCACCCTATGAAAAACCTTATAGAAGTACTGGATTCGCGACCCGGTCTCCTAGGTAACCACCCCAGTCATCTGTGGGCTAGCTATTGCCATAAGCAATAGCTGTGCCTATGAGCGCCAGAGGGTGCGTTTCAGTATGTAAAAACACATATTTAATTATGAATATCTAGCTACAAAGCACTTCAATTAGTTATTATTATACAAAATAGTATTAAAATGATTTTCTATTTTTAAGTCTATAATTTATTGAATACGAAGTTGGTGGTTGTGCTATAGAATTACGTTTGGTATTAGCTTTCATATACAATTTACTATGTAAGGCTAACGTAATAAAGACTATACCTACGGTTGTAGCGCAAGTAGTCTCGGACTATAATAGCAGGTATTTGTTAGGGGGTTTTGTTCTAAGGTGGGGCTAGTCTTGGTTGCAGACTATCCTGGCTGATCAATTAGGTCAAAATGAGATAAGAGACTGGTACTTCGATAAGAGGTTTTTCTCACTCAAGAAAGTATGTAGAAAGGTGTTTTATTCTTGATACTAAAAAGAGTGCTTAGATTGCTGAGTGAAAAAGGAAAAAACAGGTCAAGACAAAGGGAATCTGTCTCACTATATATAATTCTCCTCTTAGGCATGATCTATGTCCTAATAGCCTGTCTGGGGAGTGATCACCCCCAGTCGTTGGTGATCAAAAATGATCACCATGAGTGTGGTCATTAGTGGTCATCAGTGATCAGGGCAATCACTACGTCACCTGGAACCTTCCGCAATTCCATATAATGTAGACAGTGCTACTCGCACTATACTACACCATATACTTAGATATATCTAGTCAAGACCGTAACAGCTAAGTACTATCAAAATATATGAGTGATTGTTTTCGAAGACTGTAGTTATAGTTTTGGGGATATACTTATGTTCCCATAGTAAATTGTATATAAAAAGTGGTACAACTGTTTCGAGGTTTTGGCTGATTTATAAACTATTTCAAAGTTTTGTCCCCCCGAGCATACCTAGTTATAAGGACATCTAGCTGTAGATGTAGTTCAAAGTATGTATATTTATGGGATAATCTTCCAAAAGAATAGAAGTGGGCAGCTAACTAGAGACTAAGACTATATGGACACTAGTTTATATGGCAGTTGGTGACAGCTGGGCCAAGAGAGGACAACCAGTAGTGGCTGGCTGCAGGTGTATGCACACCACTTAGGATGTCCTGACACTACTAGCATAGGGCCCCTAGGGTCTGGTAATCCATATATTATCAGATGAACTTTGCCAACTGTATATAACTTGTTTAGCCACCACAATTGGTATAAGCTATAAGTGTTCATATATTTAGGTGATAGGCCACAAATAAGTGATTAACACTGCTAAATGACTATATATTTACTAAGCGTTTGGCATTGTCAGACACGTCACTAAAGATAAACACTTCAACTTCATAAACACTTATCTTTTGTACAAACATTTATCCTCTCTTTTCTACTGCTTACAAGTGCCTGCTATAATAAGTTAGCTAATCAAAATGCTAGCCATACCAGGTACTAGTCATACTAAGTACTAGCCATACTAGGTGCTAGCCATACTAGATGCTAGCCATACTAAGTGCTAGTCAGGGGGGCTTACTAAGCAGTTGCGCTATATAACGTGGCATACCATATAGCTGCAACCTTCCTTTTCCTTCTTTCTTCAGCTAGAAGTTCACTACCAATATACTACTTCTTAAAGTCTAGTTCATTACCTTGTTACATACTGAAGCAAACTATTAAGATGCCCCGTAGTCGGCAATTACAGTAGGTAATTGCCTCCCTAGGAGTAAACGTCTGGTGCGCACCCAAAGAGACCGGGTTGGTTACTGGCACGTCAATAGAATTTCTGAAGGTCCGCGAAGGCGACAACTAATTAAAAAAGCAGGCAACGTCTTGATCTGGAGAATCCTAGTAATTTGCAAGTTACCAGTGGTCGTGGAGTTGATATTTTCGGGATCGTCGTTGACCCCTTTGAAATACAGAAATCGACCAGTTTTTCAGAAGAATGACCAGCAATCCTGAAGGTGGGTAATGTCTGGATCTTAAAAACTGCAAAAGGATTCAATACAATTAATAGACACAGGACCAAAGATAACAGAAGTCGTAAATTACAGTCAACAGGTTATGAATGAATGAATTGAATTGAAGACGACCGGCATGGCTAGCGAATTGAATTCTATCATCGTAACGCGATGACTACCTTTATTTATACCCCATTTTCTGCTGTAAAACAATGCCGGATTCACATCAACCCTTCCCGAATAGTCATAGTCTGGCCGTAAGACAACACAGACGTAATTAAGTGAATAAAGTAAGACAACGCGAATGCCGAATTCAAACCTGGGCAACTTCTGGATCTCAACAACCTTGTAGGTTTCTAGTAGGCCGCTCCCCTCCTGAATGTCCCGCTTCAATACCTGACCAGCCCATTACACCTGCCTACCTATAACCTACTTACTAACTTATTAAATTAGGTACCCCCAACCTACTAACTTACTGACTATCTACCGTAGCGGGAACAGGTGGTTTCAGAGAATCATTGTTTTTTGCGGAGAATGATGGTTCCCTATAAGAACCATCGTTTTGCAAACAAACGTCTGTTTTCGATCCTCCAAAACAATGCTTCTCTGCTATAAACAGCAAAAGTACTGTATTATCTCTACCACTTGCTTTAAATAGTGCATTGAGCACAATATCTGGGCTCTACCTAGGGTTTTGAAAAAAAAAGCCATCCCTAGGTACTAGATACTTCATATATACTTGTTTTTATAGAAGTTTATGGTCATACTGGTGGTGAAATGTTAGGTTACGGTCACGGTTCGAACTACAATTTACAGTATACGATTTGCAAAGTACGATAATTTAACCACTACACCACGGGACTATGAATACTAGTAGTAATAGACGTTTAATCATGAATATAAGACATTGGTAAATTGCAGAAGCAGCTGTGAGCCAATTCTAGTGTTGCAAAGGCAGGTACAAGCCAATTGCAGGAAGTAGACGCGAAGTACTCAGTACTGGCAAGCAACGCATCTTTTTTTCCTCTTGAAAGAACAACTCTTTTCTGGGCAACAAGCTATACAAGCTCATGTACAATGGATCTATTATTTGGCAATAGGCTATGGTACGTGTAAGGCAACGAATTACCTAAAAGGAACCGTTCTCACCTCAAAAGCAAGCATTGTTCGCCCAATACAATCATTCTCTGAATCTATATTTTCCCGCTACAGTAGTCACGGTACCAACCTATTGACCTACTGACTTACTGACCTACTGACTTACCAACCTACTGACTTACTGACCTACTGACTTACCGACCTACTGACTTACCGACCTACTGACTTACCGACCTACTAACTTACTGACCTATAGACTTACCGACCTACAGACCTACACTAGGTACCAACCTACTGACCTACCGACCAACCGACCTATTGATCTACTGACCTATCAACCTACCCTATTTAACTGACTAACCTATTATTTTCTAGATACATATCTACTGACTTACCTACCTACCACTTTGCACCTACTATGCTGCACCTAGGTACTACACCACTCCTCTTATGCTATTCCTACCATATATCTATTCTAATTAACAAAATCACGACATTTATAGAGTAGGCTTGTAGTATAGTAGTAAATCGTAGAGTAATTATAAACTGTGACACTGTGACCTATTCGAACCGTGATTGTAGACCGTTTTTAAACTAAGTATAGTATCGATGTGCTCATAAATTCAGGAATATACCTACCTCCTAGGTATGAATTACTTAATCTTTATATAAACCTATTTTTTTAAATACTGTTACTGTGCTATTACTTACCTACCCGACCAGCCTGGTCTACCTACTATCTACCTGCCCTAATAAACACTTGATAAAAACCTGGATAAATACTCATAAAATTCATAACTGCTTACGGGTTTCAGCATTGAGATGTCCAACTGTTTATGGAATCCATAAGCTCTTAGACATCTTAATGCTGAAATATATAAACGGTTATAAATTTCATAAATAGCTGGACATCTGCCAGCGATTAGAGGCGATTAATATACAATAATAGTAATCGACTATTTTTTTAAGAGCATTGCTACCCGGGCACCCCCCTGATTGCTATCCGGGCACTCCTCGGGCCGGTGTGGTCTGCCAACACTCTGACAGCCGGTGGTGTTTTAAATAATACATGGGCATCAACTGCGCTCTTATGATTGCAGCCACCGTGATCTATTTTATTGCAGCCTGTATGATCTTCCTATTAGCATCCTCCGAAGCTTGGTAATGTTTTCTGTGACCTAATTGTGTTTTTCGGGGCTTGATTGCATTCCCTGCGACCTACTAAGTGGTTGCGCCCGTGTCCTGGACTCCGAGTTGCGCCCTTGTCTTGGTTGCGCCCCATTTCTTGATTGCACCCGTATCAAGGTTGGTTACACCTGTGCCCTAGCTACACTTTCCGTGGCTTAGCTGTTCCCATAGATTGGCGACTTCACCTATATATGCAACTTAGTAACAATGTGATGCAACGAGAAATACAAACAAAGACTATAAGACTGTAGAGAGTAAGCGGAAATTAACGAAGTTAATTCCGGCCGTCAGAGAGCCGGCGGACTGCACCGGTCCGAAGAGTACCCGGATAGCAATTTGGGGGGTGCCCGGGTAGCAATGCTCTTTTTTAATTAATTAGGATGTCATAAGCAATTAAAATTTCTACAGGATGCTCATGTGATGTCAAATTTATAAGCACTTCCAGGACGTCAACTGTAAATATACCGTAGATTTAGGGATGGCATAACCGGCACCCCTCTCTGCATATCTGACACCCCAGTACGTTCAAACACACCAAGATTTACTGAGAAACTAAATACTCTGCGACATGGAGTCTTTCGCATGCTCACTGCTAACAACAAGGTAAAATCTAGTCAGATTATGCCTATACATTTCGGAAAAAGGGGATGGTCATATAAAAGCTTCAGTTCGCAATTATACGTGTAATTGTTAGAGCATTTCTACTGTCGATGTTGACGGCAATTGCCCAAAGAAGTGGTGAGCAGTATGCAGGTATTGGATCCTTCGAAACTCGCGCATGACTATTTTTGAGGCGCCGCTTTTCAAGTACTTTTCTTACCAGCGGATCTTAGTATGTTTGGATGTACTGGGGTGCCAGATATACAAGGAGGGGTGCCGGTTATCCCATCCTTAGATTTACAGGTTACTAGATTCACCTTGGGCCAGTACGGACTATCAAATTAAAAGTCAGCAGGCGCTATAAGTCTATTGTAAGTCCACTATAAAACTTCAGCGGCTGGTGACTTTTAATTTGATAGTCCGTACAGTAGTGAAGGGGGTTCTCGAGAAGCTTTGCTATCCAGGCACCATGGTTTCGCTATCGGGCACTATTCGGTCAAATTAGCTATCAGCTTCTTTGACGGACCGGAGATTAATTGATTACTTCAACTGCTGTTATAGGCTATGGGCCCAATGCGCCCCTATCCACATACATTTCACTACTTTGTTCAGTTGAATCCCCTTGATAACGTCGAGGGCCATGCTGTAGCCCTTCTTTACGAGCCTCGGGTTTATCAGCGCATTATTGCCATCCCGTTTTAGAGTCTGGAGAAGGATCTTATAAGTCAAGCAGGGGGCTCCGGCCCCAGGCATAAGTAGACATTAATCAAATCCATCTATCCATCTGTCTAGTCATTCTTCAGGCTGATTCATAAAACTAGCCATGTAGAGTAGCTCAGTAATATGGTGTAGTTCTCATAATATGCAAAATGTGCACTTTCGTAGCCTCTTATCTTTTATATAGGGACCAGCTATCTAACTCACCAAAGTGGATCAACACTAGTATGTACTAACAAATAAGATACGTACGGACGTACCTAGACAGCCTCACCAGCAACAACATTGGCAATAACACAAGAAACAGCCACATCGCTGTGGCTATGGGTTAATAGATACCTACCTATAGCTTAACTAGCATGAAGTACGGGCGTGGGTAGCTGAAGATACATTGAAATCAACCTACAAGCTACCTACCTGCCTGTATCTCCTTAAGGGCGGCTTTGCAGCCCAGGTTCGTGCTTTTCAAACAACCCAATCAGGATGCTTAGAAAACGCCATCCAAAGTACAATACCTCAGTCCTTTGCGGCTTTGGAGTTAGCTAATACTAAATTCCCAAGGACTCTGGTACTAGTACTGCCAAGCAAAGAAGCGGACCCTGCACGGACCTGGGCTACAAAGCCGCCCTTAAGGAGATAAATCATGATATCCCTGGGCTTGAATCTGGAGTCAAGTGGCCGCCGCCACTAGGTACTAACAAGAATAATCGCTTACTTGCACATTCAGCTGTGCCCAGCCTTGCTCAATCGATTATACCGGTAAACGCTACCTACGAAATAGATACAGTCCGTAGATATCACGCTCAGTGTCTGGCACAAAAGATTAGTGACCAGGTATGGTAGGCACCCAGGTACACTAGTTACCGGAATTGATCCACTTTGGTGTGTTGGATAGCTGGTCCCTTTATATAGGGACGTGATATCCAGCAACCCAACTTAGTTATCCAGCAACTCTCGAGTGGGTCCGGCGTACTTAGTAATATGTACATATTACCGGTACCTGTAGGCTGGTGACTTTTTTTATTTCTAACTAAACCGTCATAGGTACAACACCAAAAAACACAATCGCAGATACAATACTTACAACATCTCATTCTAATACCGGTACCTATCCCTACATAGAGCGCACTATGTCGTCAAGGTCGCCGGCCTTAGAGGCACTAGTCAACACCGTATTTCTAACTTATGCTGCTTCCCTAGATGCTGTACAATCAGCTGCAAAGGCAGATCATATCAGCCTTTCGATCTACAGAAAACGCCCGTTAAGACAGCACTTTACTCGTGTTATATGGCAATGCTGTAAAGGTAAGTAGTCCTACCAGTTATTTCACAAGGCTAGCTCTCACATTTAACAGGGACAGTATATAAGCCAGCAAACCATGGAACACATGAGTCAAAACGTCGAAAATCAACCACACAGACTACCGACTGCGCATTTCGCATTGCATCAAAGCGACAACGTGACGAAGACTCCTGGGTCATTAGGTGGACCGATACACTACAATCTCAGCAACATAACCACCCAGTGATGCCTATTACTGCCTATTCAAAGTATCGCAAGGAGGCCGTAAACAGTGTCCTAGCTGATGTGCTTGAGATGATCGAATCAGGCATAACACCTACTGATATCTTAACAAAACTGCGCCGTTCGAACAATCAACAAGCGCAGAATATTCCCAGAAGAGATATTATCAACATCATAGCTAAGCATCGTCAAGAACAGCTTAATGGCTTATCGCCAATTGAATGGCTTTACAAAAAACTTCGAACTGAAGCGGATGAGCCCTATTTCTTTTAAGATGAACAAGACCCAACTACTTGCCGTCTTATGCGCCTATTTATCGCTCCCAAAACTGGTATCAATCTTCTACGCGAATACTCAGATCTTCTTTTGCTCGACGCGACATATAAAACCAATCGCTTTAATATGCCATTACTTAGTATTTCGGGAACAACATTGACTCGAAAAAGCTTCTAGGTGGCAGCTGTATTTCTTTCTCGTGAGACCGAAAGCGATTATATCTAGGCAATGAATCAGCTAGTTGATCTCATGCAATCTCATCAAATCCAGCTACCTCAGTGCTTTATTACAAACCGTGAGCTTGCCTTGATGAATGCACTAAATGCCAACGAGATGTTCCGACAAGTACCGCATATCCTATGTCAATGGCATATCAATCAAAATGTTCTGTTCAATGTTAAGAAACATTTCCCAAAGCCAACACGAGGTCGCGATGGTGTTATCCAGTCATACCCTAAATTCGATAAATTTGTGCTAGAATGGGGTGCTCTTATACGAAGCCGGACTAATCCAGATTTTGAAAGCAAACTACGGAGATTTTGCGATGTCCGACTCCCTCATCAGGCTGTTCAATATTGTATGACAACATGGATTGAGCCATGGAAACACAAAATCATTCACTGCTACATCAATCGATATGCGCACTTCGGTACAATCACTACTTCTATCGTCGAATCAGCTCATGCGAGCTTAAAGAAGTTTTTACTGCACCGATCGAAGGGAGACCTCAAAACTATGTTTGAAGGACTCTGTCGGTATTCATCATCAAGAACAAGAAGCTCGACTTGAAGCGGCACATTGAAGAAATAAAATCCTTGCAAATACGCATCTTCTTTACCAGAATATTCGTTTCCAGGTTTCCCCTCTATGCATCAATCTACTTGATGAGCAGATGCAGCTTATCCCAGCCAACCCAAGTTAGTTATCTACAGCTTGTAGGTGTACGATTACTCTATCGCATGGAATACCATGTAAAGACGTTTTAAAGCAGCACATTCAAAGCTCGTAACCACTTAACATCACTCAAATCGATCACCATTGGTGGTGGGAGAGAACCATGAACCCAATGAATGAGCATAATGAGGCAACAATTCCGCTTGAACCTGTGATAATCCATACTTGTGGAAGACCTCGTGGAAGCATTGCCACACAACCCCAAGCACAACCTCATCGCCGTGGCCATGGCATTAATAGTACACGGCGTAATTCTTCACAGTTCGAATATGTAGCACGCGAAGAACAAGCCCAAGCTAAGCCTGCTTGGCCAGAGCCAGAATTCACGGCACCGTCATCTACGGCACCTGCGGTAATTACACATCAACGGACTCATTTGACTACTACAGATCTCGGTGTTCAGCATCTTCAGAAACAACAGCTTGATCCCTACACATCAATAGATCCATTGCCACCTCGACCTTATGCGCACGCTCGTCAAGAACATCTCTCCTTATATGTGCCAGCCATAATACCAGCTGAAACGGCACATATAAGCACAGGTTTTACAGTTGAGAGTTCCGCACCGTCAGCAAATCCAATAAGCAAAAGTATTACATATGACGATTCACTTGAACAGATTATCACGATGTTAAGTGAGGATAATGTGAATGCCGCGATAGAGGCAGATTATGATGCATTTGAGGCTGATGTCGCAGCGACAATGAGTGGAGGTGGGCAGAATGAGGGCCTGTTTAATGCGTGAAAAAGCTGAGCGTGCGCATGCTTTTTAGTGGAGAACTTATATCTTTTAAGCACTAAAAACTTCTAAGGAACACTAAGAGATACTAAGAAGCACTACTAGGTGCTACAAGGCACTAAGACAGAGATACAATACAAAAACCAGGGAAGCTAGCATTTAGTTTGAAAAGAGGTTGTATTCCACGTTGAAACGCACCCTCTGGCGCTCCATAGGCACGGCTATTGCCTAGGGCAATAGCCGGCCCACTGGCGGCTGGGGTGGTTACCTAGGAGACCGGGTCGCGAATCCGGCACTTCCATAAGATTTTCCATAGGGTGGTAACTTGGCAGGGTATCGGCACCACGAATATGTCGAATCGAAGGTCCAGAATCCGGGAACGAACAGATCGTAGCATTCCCGTGTTGATAGCGAAGTCGGAAGACTGAGAAGGGAGGAGGTATAGAAGTCCAATACGTAGTCGGACCGAAGGAAGGCAAAGGACGACTATGTTGGACCCGACACCAGGGTCGGTCCGAACGGACAACTACTAACCCAATTACCGGAACTGGGCAGTCATAAGCGCAATTACGAAGAAGCGGTGGATTGTAATGAATGAATGAATTGAATTGAAGGGCTGCCGCCCATGCCAGCTAACTACTAGGTCGCGAAGCGACCTGGGGAAGTCCTCCTTCTTATAGCCACAAGCGAAGCCGAAAAAATCGAGCCAGCTAGGATAGCAATACTAGTTTTCCTCCCTTCACCTCCGCAGATAGCAAGGCACCGGATATGACCCGATCGTAGCGCTCCTAATTGACTGCCGTCAATCCAGCTGCTTCAACGTACACTTGGCAATCTAGCTAGATTAAGTACGCTAAATCCGCCAGCTATACTGAATTGAGCCTAAAAAGCGTGCGCATGCTCAGCTTCTTCACGCCTGCTCGGGAGGTAGTTTCTTCATGCTGGAGTGGGGCAATAGGTGCTATAAACTTGTTTTAGCTACCTACCTACCTACCTATTGTAATGCTACGCGTTATAGTGCGTTACGTGTAAAGACCTTTGACCGAATGAGTATCTTCCAGCTATGGCACTCATTATCAAGCATCGAGACGAAGCGATTATAGCTACGGCTGAAGCCGTTTTGCAAGCTATCATTACAGTTGGTAATACATTGGTTATCCAGAATGAGCCTGCAGCCATACAGCCCCTTATACCACCCCTCGCAGACCCTATAATCCTTAAATACCTAGGATTTGTTGACCGCGACGATGGCAAACAATTGACAAACCGCATGATATACGAATACAGTGAGCAAGATTTTAAGGAGATTATGCGTGTATCAAAACGAATTTTCATGGCGTTTTATACCTGGATGGAAGCACATACCACTCTTCAACATGGCAGGTTCATCAGTATCTGGCAAAAGATATTAATCTTTTTATGGGTTTGCGGTCACAATGAAACGCAACGTCAGGGGCGCTGTTTTTGGCACCATTCTACCGAAACAATCAGTCGAATAATGGATGAGGTTTTGAATGCAATGATGGTGGTATATGATTATTTCGTCTGGCCGCAAAATATTAATGAGATCGCATCAGAAATCCTGGATTCCCCGAAGCGTTACCCTTATTTTAAGGACTGCATCGGCTCAATCGATGGGACCCTTATTCATGCGCACGTTCCTAGTTCATTGGCTAGGCACTACCGATGCCGTAAAGGATATATTGCTCAGAATGCCATAGCTGCGGTTGGTAATGATGGCACTTTCAGTTACGTGCTACCTGGTGTGGAGGGATCAATGCATGATGGCCGAGTTATTGGTATCGCAGAATCAGCTGGATTGATGGCACCAGAAGGCAAATACTGGCTAGCTGATGCGGGATTCAGTAATGGTGGCAGTTATCTTATACCGTATCAAAATACTCACTATCATCTGAAGGAATGGGGTGCTATCAACGAACGACCACGCACGAAAGAAGAACTTTTCAATCTTCAGCATAGTTCCCTACGCATCACCATCGAACGCGTCTTTGGTTTGTTCAAATGACGGTTCAAGATCATCAGATCAAGCGCCCCAGAATACAGCCTTGAAAAGCAAGCTAAGCTTGTCTATGCTCTAACTGGACTTTATAATTTCATTGCATCTATATGGCATGAACCTCTTTTGCTAAACGAACCAGAAGCGGAAACATATCTAGCACCTTGGTTAATTGAGGAAGGGTTTGGTGGAACATTAACACATAAGCCGGTATACGATCTACCTTTGGACCAAAGAGGAGAGGAAAGAAAGCTGTTTGCCGGCCTCCAAAACACCATGACCAAAGAAGAAACAGATTGTATGCGGGACCAAATAGCGACTGATATGTGGAGTGACTACTGCCACTATATCGGGAGGTAGAAGTGATTCTAGCAATGTATCTATCCTTTTAAACTCTGTATTTCGCACACCAATTGCGAAGGCCCTCGATGTTGCCCGACTCCTCCAATTCCAACACATCAGTTACATTGAATTCATCACGTAGGGCTTCCTTAATTTTAGCCTCGGCCTCACTCCCCAAATTCAGTTGACGTATAGCTAAATACGCTCTCTTATTAGCTATCATCAAGGACTCCAGCTTGTGCGTTACTGCTTGTGATATCGCTTCCAACCTATCCATTACCTGACCACTAGCCTCAGGTACTGTTGTTATTCCAGGCGCCCTCTGTCTTGGTCTTGCTAATCCATGGCTTGCGGATATAGGTTCTCTTGATTCATTGTCAGCTTCTTCTACCAACAATGTTGGTTCGCTCGACCCGCGTTGTCGTTTACGACGGCGACTTTCTGTTGATGCTAGGTTTTCTGATGATCTCGTTACGGTATTCAATGTTAATTCCAATAATTCCTCTCATCGTTGAATTATGTTGTGTTGAGGACCAATCATCAGATTCAGATCATGGCCTTGCTGACCTTGGTGGGTCCATTGTGCTGCTATAGTACGTAATTCTTGGCGTACTTGCTGTGCGAGAAGGCCTGTTGCAACGTCTTCACCAAACGCCTCCTCATATTGTTCCCACATAGGCATTTCTCTCGTTCGTAATCACTTATCCTTCGCATTGCTTTTGATTGAAAATTGACAATTCCACAGTGATTCTGGAGCGGTAAACTGGCTTGTTTTAGGGTCCATGTCGAAACCAGTACCAGAATAATCAGCCATGACGAGGCGTTTATAGGGTTTGAACGTGGTGTCAATTTTCGACTTGTATTTCATTTCGCATACATCATCGGTAAGGCCTGGAACTATAGCATACAAGCCTGATTCGCAGAATTGCTGACGTATAAATTCCCATATAGTATGACGACCTTCTCCCCTGATATCGAGCCGTGCTGGTGTAATCAGGCCAGCACGTCTAGCTTCGCTTAATGCCAGTATGAAGAACGTAGTGGCTTCGTTAGCCCAGCTATATGGTTTTCGAACGCGTAGCGTAGGAAGTGAATTGGCCCAGTGGAGGAGGGATTTATCACGAATGTAACCTTCAGACGGATAGGTTTGCAAGACAGGTGCGATGTCAACTGGGTCTTGATTGTCATCGTCGGGCTGCAAGACTGTGAAAGGGTCAGTTTCACAAGGTAATCTTGGTACAATCCGCTCGGTATGGGCTAAACTGGGGATCTGCTCACTGTCGCTACTGTTCAATGAGCTTGGCACACCTTCGAGAGCACCGGTAGTCATTTTTGCAACAAATACATTGAAACCACTCAAGAAATAGACAGAAACATTGTGAATGAGGACTTTTCTGCTTTGAAAACGAGTTCCCTGGCTTCAAGTTTCTCTACCTACTTACCTCATTTCAGTAAGCATTAATACATAAGATACATCGGTATTACTAGTGTTTACTAGTATACGCTATGTGCAGACTTGGCTATAAATGGCTTAATTGGGCGGGTATAATGTAATGAAATCATGGATCTACTACCAGCTTCTTCACGCATCAAACAGGACCTGAGATCGTCTAGATATGGCTTTTTTTCTTAGCTAGGTGTCCGGCTACCTAGCTAGCTCTCTATACGCCCAGTTCGTTGCTGAGCTCCTTGTACGTATACTAAGAACTTGAAGTTACTTACCTAGTAATCTATCTTGCTCGAATTAATGTCCTCCGCATACCTACCTACTCGGGTGTACGAAGTTACTTAAGTACGCCGGACCCACTTGAGGGTTGCTGGATAACCAAGTCAGGTTGCTGGATATCACGTCCCTTTATATAGAGCGATGCTATTCGCGCAGGGTCACCTTTGCTATTTGCGCAGGGTCCGGCCTGTTTCGGCCTGGCAACATTGACAGACCAACACAGATACTATGCGATGTCGAAATAAAGCAAGCCACTTCAATTCAAAGTACAGACTGTATCTACAGTTCTAATATAATAGAAGAGCACCGGGGAGAAGGGGTTAATAGGACATTGAAAAGAAAGTGGCGAGCCCATATATACGTAGGTAGATTAACTACATCGTGACGTAACAGAAACGTTCCTCAATTCCAATTATCTTGGTTGTTCCGTTGCCGTAATTGAGCTTGTTGTTGAAGCAATTGATTCACGGCATCCATAGTCATACGTCCTCCACCTCTTTGACCTTCCTCACTGTCACCGTCACCGTCGCGGGCTCTTTGATTATCTTGACCTCAACCTTGTCCTTGGCCTTGTCCTTGGCCTTGTCCTCGGCCTTGCTCTCGTCTTTGACTTTGCCCGCCTCGTCCTCATCCTCTTTCTTGTCCTTGACTTTGGCCTTGTCCTCCCGGGCTTCCCTGACCACTCTGACTTCTCTGGCCTCCCTGGCTTTATCTAAGGCCTCTGTGCGATCTTCTTGCGCGAGTACCTCCTCTTGCCTAGGTACCTCGTGAGCCGCCTTGTCTTAGAGCTCCGTTTTGCTCAATATCCTCCCATTGTGATAGCCTGCAATGTAAATCATAATCGAATTGGCGTCGACGATGACGCTCATACCCTTCTAATCTTAGAGCCTCTGAGAGTGTTGCTGCGCTGTTTTGCGGCCGTCCACAAGTTCGTATAATGTATGGTTCTCGCACTCGGAGAAGGGGGTCCGCATCAGCCATGTTAGTTCCTGTGTACCAAAAGGAGTCTACATCTGCCATTTCCAGTGCTGTGACTTGCGGGTGTTCTGGTGTTAATTCGATATGTTGGTGAATCTTACAAAAACACGGTAGGCCAAACTGTACTGGCATAACGCATGTATGTGCCGGGATTGAACGAGGAGTAGGGTTTCCAGGACGTGCAAGATAGCCTTCTGCCCGCTGGTATTGATCAGCAATGAGTTCGAGTCCAAGATGCGTACAATTAAGAGGGAGATCTTCTAGCTATGCTCTTCATAAGTACTGGTTACGAACCCTTTCCCTGCTTTTGCTGAGTGAACTAATATAAGCATGTTCTGCTTCCGTTATCATTCGACGTATCGCAGTTTCTACTCGTAATAAATCGCCGCGACTTGTGATCAAGTTTGTTTTTACTACTCGGTGGTTGGATTCTAGTGGCGATGTAGTTCTGATTCCGTAGTTGCGATAACGAGAAGTATAACAGTTAGCCCATTGATGTCGAATGGGCAAGTATATTTCTTGAAGGTATGCAACTACCGTTTCTTGGTCTGCTGCGAATTCATGTAATAATCGCTCCCATGCTCTTAAAAATTCCTCTTCCGTCCTTGCGTAAAGCCTGTGCAACTAACACATCAATAACCCACCATGATCGTGAGGAATAATATGGGGAAGGGTACTTTCTTCGATTACAACGTGATTAGCTAATCGATTTAGTTGCTGTAATGCGGTCTGATCAATGGTCTCGTCATTAGGCCCATCATCGAATGGTTCTTCTTCTGCTTCAGGATGATTGTTGTTTCCAGTAGTAACCCATTTCTGGCCTGTCTGATGGATCACATTCTTATTGATATGAAATATGCATACTTGTTGCTGTGTATTCTGGAAAAATTTGTGACTTTGTACCGCAAACTTCAAGTACTTTTCATAGTCAGATATAAAAATACTAGGTGGTGCGATACCGCCGATATTCTGTGCAAACATAGCCAAATGATGGACTATCCATTCATACTGAGCCAAGGTCTCATCAGGAATAATTGCAAAAGCAATATTGAAAACATTGGCAGGTTTGACGTGTATAAAGCCCGCAATATTCATGAATGGCATACGGTAATGATTAGTCCGGTATGTATTATCCATGGCGATGATTTCAGGAAATTGTTTCCATATCTTCTCACACCAAGGATACGTCCACATAACTACTTTCACTCGCGTTGGCTCATGTTCGTGGTACGCAATTGAGTGTCGAATGTTCTGGTCTTGAAATTGCTTAATAAACGCTTGTGTCGCTGTATATCCTTGGCGATCCTCACGATTAATTTGTGCTAGTTCATTATAGATATCTTTAAGCTCCACCGGGTGTGTAGGGAATGTCAATCGGAATGAGCTGATTATATCTAATGGTCTCGCACCGACAACTGCTAAACCACGTATATGGGTTCGATGGTGATCATTAAAGCGACGGTGATAAGCCTGGGCACTAGCCCAAATACCTGCTTCATGATTGGTATGTTCTTCATGTCCGGTTGTGAGTTCAAACACCCATTCCTAGTTGGTGCTTGCGCGTGCAACCATTCGGCCTTTCCATGTACAGTCTGCTTTCGTTGTCCCTGCATTCCGAGCACCATGGCTACGAGATGCCCGCCGGGGTCCTCGTTGACATACAACTACGTAGGCTGTTGGCTTGCCATTACGGTATGTATTTGCTCGTTGTCGGGTAATTGCGAAGCTATTATTGCGTGCGAACTCTTGGAGAGTCAAACAGGACTTGCATACTCGGGGCTGGGGGACCTCCTCCTGGGCCACCCTCGGGTGGATTAGGTATTGGCGGCATCGTTGACTTGCTGGATCTGGTCTTCTGGTCGGTACTGACGCTAGCTATTCTTTCAAGTGTCGGATCTTATAGGTACGTAGTGTAGATAATAGTAAGTCGACGGTACGTGTAGGTTGTGGTGTTGAAATACGTGCTGTACGTGCGAAGAATTCAGGAAGAGGGACGGAATTAAAATGGTTGAAGTCCCTAACTTTGTAAGTTATCAGAATTGGCGGGCCGAAACAGGCCGGACCCTGCGCAAATAGCAAAGGTGACCCTGCGCGAATAGCATCGCTCTTTATATAAACCGTGAATGTCGCCTGGAAGCCCACCTAAGACAGAAGCCGCCGGCCGTCAGATAGCTTGGCAGGCCTTGGCAGCTGATTCCGGGCCGAATGGTGCCCGGATAGCGAAACCATGGTGCCCGGCTAGCAAAGCTCTTTCTGAGGGTGGATCCCCTAGTAAGCGCCACGGTACCGTAAAATAATCGAGCCACGGGGCCCGTGGGTGTATTGAGAGCCGTACTCTATGCTAGGTATGTAATCAGGCCAATGTGGAGATATCCGAGCCAGCTGAGATGACAAGATAAGACCCTCCCTGGCACGCTAAGGTAGTCTAGGTAGGTACCTGCCCGGTGGTGTACCTTAGGTAGGGCACCACTGCGGACCTTAGGTACCTAGCCAGACGCCCGCCCACCGTCCCCTGGGCTCCTTTGAGCTTGCATCTATCCAGTCCTTCCCCAAACCCTCCTAACCGCTCCCGAATTGGTCGCCAATCTCACACTTATCCTTTCCTCCTTTTCGACCCGAGCCTTAGTCTTTCGTCCGCACTGCATATTCGACTTGCATTCAATTGCCGTCGCTTTTCCATCTCGACCAGTTTCGTGCATCGTTCCTCGTCTTCGGTCTTTCTATCTGCCTGTTCCTGCGACGTGGTCACCCATCCTCTGCTGCCTCTTCTCTCTTGCCAGCACACGTCTGCAGTTGGCCAGCCATGGATTCCCAACGGCCGAATGATGTGTCGCCTGAGGCCATGCAGGCGCGCATTCAGAATGCGCGACGCGAAGCTGAGACTTTGAAGGACCGGATTAAGCGGAAAAAGGATGAACTGGCCGATACAACTCGTGAGTCTTGTTATCATCGTCGTTCATCCCCATACATGTGTCGCCGGCCTCGTTGCTAACTTTGCCATTGTGTCACTTCTTAGTCCGCGCTGTGGCTCAGCAATCTCATGAGGCCATTCCCCGAAACCAATTGATGAAGACGAAGAGGACGCTTAAGGGACATCTCGCAAAGATCTATGCCATGCATTGGTCAACCGATAGAAGACACCTTGTTTCTGCTTCGCAGGACGGCAAACTGATCATTTGGGATGCTTACACCACGAACAAGGTACATGCCATACCGCTGCGCTCGTCTTGGGTCATGACTTGCGCGTATGCTCCGAGTGGTAATTATGTTGCATGCGGTGGTTTGGACAACATCTGCTCCATCTATAATCTCAACCAAAACAGCAACGGGCCCACTCGCGTTGCCCGCGAATTGTCCGGTCACGCCGGCTACCTATCATGCTGTCGCTTCATCAACGACCGGAGCATTCTCACCTCTTCCGGCGACATGACTTGCATGAAGTGGGACATTGAGACAGGCACTAAGGTCATGGAGTTCGCCGACCACCTCGGTGACGTTATGAGCATTAGCTTGAACCCTACAAATCAAAACACTTTCATCTCTGGTGCTTGCGACGCTTTTGCCAAGTTATGGGATATCCGTGCTGGTAAGGCGGTGCAGACTTTCGCCGGTCACGATTCCGATATCAATGCCATCCAATTTTTCCCTGACGGCCACTCATTCGTAACCGGCTCCGACGACGCGACATGCAGGCTTTTCGATATCCGCGCTGACAGAGAGCTCAACCTCTATGGCGTAAGCTTACTTACTTCCACATGACTCGTTACACGTGCTCATATAGGTACTAATGGTTTGATATAGTCCGAATCTATCTTGTGTGGTATCACATCTGTCGCTACGTCAGTATCAGGTCGACTTCTATTTGCCGGCTACGATGACTTCGAATGCAAGGTATGCTTCAACCAAAAAGTCTGCGGGTCGTATGCACTTATGTGTTAACAACTTTTTGTCAGGTATGGGATATCACGAAGGGCGAGAAGGTTGGTTCGCTCGTGGGCCACGAAAATCGTGTCAGCTGTTTAGGAGTTAGCAACGACGGCATCAGTTTGTGCACAGGTTCCTGGGACTCTGTGGTATGTCTGCTATCGTATTTGTATCTGTACTCACTTGGGATCGGTTTTCTAACTCGCTGTAGCTCAAAATTTGGGCTTATTAGAATCTGCCTTCCAAATGGCCTCAGGTGCCATGTCGGCGCACTTTATCGCAACTGCAGTGGAGAGATATTCCAAACCGGTCTCCATATGATATGCGTTTCGAGCTCTGCCCTAGAGTTGATGTAAACATGACGCTACGAACGCCCTTTTCTTTCTTTCCTTTTGAACCTGGCCAGCATATTATACTCTACATTTTCTCTGATATGGCGCGTTGATACCGTTCACGAGAGGCGGATATATTTTCAGGTTATGCGTCGAGCCATCCACATCCTAATACCCGGTCTCCTCCCAACCCCTAACCGACCTCTTTGTTGACTTGAAACAACGAGTCGGGGTTGTTATGGCGCTTTAAGTCTTCAATATTACGCCCCCCACCGCCGAAAGGCCAGCCGCAACTTCTTGGCGTGCCGACCTCATCTCGCCGAATGTAGGATTTCCAGAGACGATTGTGATCACGTGGGCCCACTGGTCTCTTTGAAACTGGTTCTCAATCCTTATTCTATAGATATATGGATTTCAATGTATCCTCGCATTCGGGGAGCATGTTTATGTTGACTGTTCATTTCGGCCGAGCTTCCGTTTTTCCGCGTCTGTTTGTTTTCGTTGTTGTGTTCGCCTTTGCCGACACCTGGTCTGCTCGCAGTAGATGGAATGAAGGCATTTCTGTACTGGCTCCGAGGTTACAAAAAGAATATCCCATGGTCGGAAGGGTGAGGAAGATGGTCAAGGCTCCACTACATTGGGACGAGAAAGAGCCGGGCACCCAGTTCCGCTCCTGATGATGAGGGGCATAAAATCGCTACATCTGTTCCCAGTTGCTCTTCACGCCTTGTTATGTCATTTGTGGCCGGTGCGAAATGTGCTGGGTTCTAGCGCATTGAAAGAAGAGTTAAGTAGGGAGATGGAAGGAGATGGGACTGGCGTCACGGTGATCCCTCGATTTACTGCCTGTACCATAGCCATGTCATGCGAATGCCATAAACCGTCCCGGGCCATGGTGAGCCCTCAGCCAAGTGCCTTTCCAGAGATATCGGCCAGCAACCCATGTGATCTACCATTCCCTTGAAGTGATCATCGTTACGGAGGGAAAATGAGATGGTGATTCAAAACGAGGACGGGGACGTGGCTGAGCATGATATCTTTCAGCGTGGATCTCCTTGCCGGTGTGCCTCAAGGCCACTATTCGCCCAAGAAAATTCTGACGAATTCTGAACGCTATATATTGTCAGCAACACTTTTTTCTTTCGCCTGCCCCGCACTGAGGTAGATGTTCATACGCTCTTATTGCGCCGTCGTTGTTTATTAGGGTGTGTTCGGCAGGCGCATTTTCCTAGGATTTCAGCGGAGAAAAGTACAACTGGATTCATTTCAATTAACCGAATAGGGGCAAGGGCAAGGCAATGTATCTGCTAATGTGTACTTACCATATTTGACCTAGCTCACAAGATTACGTTAGCGGCTGCGTAGGTAAGCAAGTGGGTTGGTTGTATGAAAAGCAGTTTGTATGGTCGGAATGCGATAATAATGGGGCTCTGGTGTTCAGGAAAATGCTGTTTGGAAAAAAACCACCTCTCGAGCCCGCTTTTTCCTGAACACAATTAAGGTGGAAATTTGCACCTTTACGGTTTAGTTTACGGCCCAATATGGTCAAGCTCGGCAAAATCGGGTGGAGTTGCAAAAGATACATTGACTAAAACCAGAGCCTCCACTTTGGTCATTGTACCTCACTTTATCCATACCGAATCAAGAATAGCCCTTCGCCTTAGCGTATTTTGAGTACATTGACCCGCTGAAATCCTAGGAAAATGCGCCTGCTGAACATACCCTTATTGCCCTGATGCTTGACAACCACCGACCTACATAACGTATTGCCAACCCTGCTCGGCCACCCCACTTCATAGAAGATAATTTAGAGACAGGCTATTTTGCACCCCTGTTTAGCTAACGTGTTCAACTTAGAGCCTGTTTGTTTGGGAGGAAGCTGAGCGTCAGGACGCTGGAAAAGTGGGGCAAAGTAGTGTTTTGACGCTAAAGGTAGGCTAAGGGCAGTGTACAACGTCGAAAGTGGACATAGCCGCGAATTAGTTCAAAACCGCAAGTATTTGAGGTACCTTTGGCAGTCTAACCATATTGAAATGTGAGCTATACCCAGAAAGACCGAAAAACCCACTTTTCAGCTTCCTGACGCTTAGTTTCCTCACACCACCTTTTCGAGGAAAGGCGAGGACGCTGGCCTACATACAAACACTGACCAGCATGCAAAAGCTTATATCTACCTACCGCTTAAAACATTACATAGTACCTATGACTTACACGTATAGCTTCAGGTGTCTTAAAAGTGACCTATTAACTATTATTCTGAGGTGCGTTTTATAGCGATAGGAACTCACTACATTTCTATACTAGTGATAGGCATTCCGCATACTGCCTCTGTGGGCGTGATCAATTATTTGGCTAGGCTATTCTCGGTAGATCTCGGTACGCATAGTATAACGCTGGCGGCTTTGGCTATAAAGGGTTAAGTACGGTGGATATCAATGTATCAAAGTCACCAGCTTCCTCACGCTGAAATTCCTACCGAACACACTCTTACTGCTGGCCATATTAGTCTGCTGGCCCACCCTTTTTTCGTACTCACATACCATACCCATACCACCTCCTTTTCTACCAACACCGACACACCTACCTCGCATTTCAATTCAATGTAACCTCGTTAAGTAGCAAACTGACATAATGAACACTGAAGAACGCATCCAACAAGCAATTCGTGCCCTATCAGAGGGAACGATCCCAAGTGTACAGCACGTGGCAATCGAATTCGATGTTCCTCGTACAAGCCTTCGACACCGCATGGCTGGCTTGAAACCAAATGCAATATATCAAAACAGGGAATGCAATGGTTAATTCCCGAGGAGCAATAGAGCAAAATGTATAGCAATTACTCATGTGGGGATAGCCAGCAACAATTAAAGTGTTAGAAGATATGGCTACTAGAGGATCCACCCTTGGAAACCCTCTTCGCTGCACTCAGAGGGCACCAAAAATGTGTTCCAGACCTAAAATATGTTACAGACTTTTTGTATGTAAATGCATCATTTCATCTGCAGATTTCGAGCACCACCACCTTCCGATCAACTTACTGCAATGCATTCTATCATCGCACTGACTGCTTATTTAATACTACTTAATTGAGTGCTATAAAAGTGCAATTTGCAAGAGTTGTAAACTTATGATTTTGACGGCGAAGTTGGAGTTTTCGACAAATATTTCAAGATGGAAGGACCCACTTTCACATACAAAAAGTCTGGAACATAATTTAGGTCTGGAAAATATTTTTGGTGCCCTCTGAGCGCAGTGAAAAGGGTTTCCAAGGGTGGATCCTCTAGTATTCAAATGCTAGCGAAAAAAGGCGATTGTCAACTGCTCAGCTGCAATTGGTATCTCTATTTCTTTAAACGACTTCCCAGTCTAAAAACTCTATGGTCTCGGGCAATGGATCAAGGACGAAAAGATGCAACTAACTATGATACCGCACAGAAATGGTTTGAATTGTTTCAGACAACCAAGCTGGCGTATGGAATCGATGATGCTGACATCTATAATATGGATGAAAAAAGGTTCATGAAGGGTATCGGTGAGAACGTGAAAGTACTCGTACAACACGACGATAAAGAAGCATTTTTATCTCAGCTTGGTAATCAGGAATGAGTTACGATTATTAAATGCATTGGAATGGCAAGACACGTTTTTCATCTATTCATCATCTTCGAAGGACAGCGGATTATGCATAACTGGGTAGATGCATCTATCGACAGGGCTACTGCCATCCAAGTTAGCCCTAATGGATGGACCAATAACTCTATTGCTTTGTCATGGATTGAACATTTTGACAAATTCACAGCACCTAAAATCAAAGGCATATACCGATTACTTATCCTCGATAGGCACGCAAGCCATATTTCCATAGATTTTATACAGTATTGCACAGAATACAAAATTATCTTGCTTTGTTTACCATCTCACTTAACACACCATCTTCAACCCCTTGATGTCGGCATCTTCGGCCTTCTATCTCATGCCTACCGTACTCTTATTACACAAGGATCCCGTTATGGTGCACGATGTATTGACAATCACCAATTTTTGAAGTACTATCAGCTTGCTCGATATACAATATCCCCAAATATACCTAGTGCGTGGCGGGTGGTAGGCTTATTGCCTTATAATCCTAGCTATATCCTTGAGCTCTTATGACCATCGACTCTAATTTCAAATGCAACTCAAGCTCCTAATTCTGATAATTCATATTCTTGTGATAAAGCCATAGCCGAGCACATTAACAGCTTAGTTGAGCGGCTCATGAATGTGTGCAATACACCATTGTATGGTGATTTATTATCCTTCAAAGAAGCAGCACTGTGGATAATCGCACACAACAATATCCTTACTGCAAACAACACAGCACTCACAGTCCTCAACTAGGACCTAGTTGATAAGGCTAAGGCTGATCGCGCAAAGCACATTAAGAAACGGTTTGGTGATGCCCGTGTCCTTAGATTAGCTGATATACAGGCCAAAAAGCTAGAAAAAGACACTCAGCAGGCTGAAGAACTCGCTGCTAAAGCTTGTCGCCAGGCATTGAGGGGTAAAGTAAGCTTCGTGAAGATTGTATGGAAGGAAATGGCATTTGGTCTCGACATTTTTCTATGAAATCCTAGCTTGTATATAGCTATACTTTCGTAATGTACGCCTGATTTAGTTGTCGTCAATGTCGCGCCCAATTCTCAGTGTTTCGTGCACATTGTAGGCCCCGAGAAGTATGTCCATATTAGCGTAATTTTGAGTGGGTCAGCAAACTAAGATGGCCACCAGTAAGTGGAACACGTTACTTGGCACCCCCAAAGCGGATCCATGTAGCTAAGCAGTATTATTGCACTGGCTTTGGCCCAGCCAGGCAATTGAGAGATCGCTTAGAAAAATCGACCACCTGAACTTAAGTTGCTATCATTATTATGGAAATCAACCCAACTCATAACCATCTCTGTAAATCAAGCCATTATCTCTGTAGTAATCAATTCATTTCACTTCAATCTGACAGCCTCAGTCCAAGGCACTGTTTTCTTATAGCAACATGGACTCGTTATATGGCCGCGCATTTCTAACATACAAACTCGCTAAGGAGACTATCGATGCCATAGCAAGAGATATAGGTTTTAGTGTCACTGTACACACCAAGTGCCCTAATGCTCAAAGCCCAACTTGTGTGGTACTGCGTTGCTCAAAAGGTCGCCGTTCTATAATATATGCTAACGATGTCCACGAAAAAAGGTGACGCCAAGCAAGTACACAAATGATCGGCTGCTTATATTGCCTAGGGGTTCAGTGTACAGCAAATAGCTAGGTAAGATAAACAGGGTGTTCACGGACCATGGCTTCGCAGACCACCCAGATCACATACTGGTCCGTACAATAGTATACACCTCAACCTACTCAACTACTGACGTACATACATAGAAATACAAAATCGAATCTACTTTTTAGTGTTCCTTGGGGGATTCCACCTCGGCGCATTTGACCTAGGTGGTTTTGAAGCCCTGGGGGGGGACTGAACAGTAATTTCAGCCTTTTCTGCAACGTCAATATCACAAGCTTCATCGTCGTAAACCACCCGACTTCTCAACACTCATTTGGCCTCCCGTATATCATTTAGGCGCGCGAACTTTTGCGTAGGCGTGATCTTGAGTTTCTGCCGTATATTCTTTGTTTTCTTTGCCTCCTTAGCCTCAAAATAATCGATATGCGCTTCAGATTTTGCCAGCCTGTCAGTCAAGTTGTCAATCAAGCTTGCGACTTTTCGGTTTATTAACCGTTGCTCATGACTATTCAAGGCTGGGTTCTTCATAGCCGCACGCTGACTTATAGCTTTGAAGGATTGACTATTATGCGGCGTAGAAATAGTCATTGCGGCCATGTTAGCGATGAAATCAGGTGTTTTTTCTCTCATACAAGCTTGCGAGAGGTCGGTGGATTGCCGTGCTATACCTGCTGACTCCAACATAACGAATTTCGAAGATAATGCTTTGGCGCGATCCCGGGGAAATATCCCAGCTGTTTCCCATGCATTTTTGATAGTTCGAGGTGTCATAACATCTAGCCGAGCTTGGTGATAAGCTACCAACATATCGGTTTTGGTAGGAGGTAGGCCAAGTGTGGTTGTTGCACAGGCTCGTAACAACGTACGAAGCCTTTTTTTCAAGGATGCAAACACTCCAACGTCCAATGCTTGTACGACGTGACTGCAGTGTGGTTTGTAAAAGACTAGCCAGACTTTGTTCGTCATACAATACCATAGAAAGTCTTCATTTGTATGTGAATCATAGCCATCACAGATCAAAACCACCCATACATTGCCATGACGATGTCGTACGAACGGAATGAAGACATCATCCAGCTAATCTAAGGCCGTGGAGTTGCTTGTCCATCCCTTGGGTGTTGTTTTGAACCGCCAATCAGCCCAACGTCTCAAGTTGTCGTCCGGAAACCATTAACTTTGAACATCAACTCCTTTGAAAATAAGGAGTGGTGGCAACACCTTCCTATCACCGCTAATACATTCCAGAGCAGTAATCCATTGACCTTGGTCAACGTCTTTTTTTAATGCCATACGAGTAGCTGAGTCGGCAATCACCCAATGGTCAGTCCCGACCCCTTGTCTCATGCCCATTTCATCGGTATTGTAGAACTGTTCAACTGTGATGTTTTTCAGCTTGGGTGCATCGAGTTGATCGAAAAAAATGTTGATATTCGCTACCGTCGCACCGTTTACTCGACTGTAATTGATTATTTTCGCTCGCACGACCTTAACTGCTTCGTTTCGCTCGATAAAACGGATGTGCCATTGTTGACCGAGTGAAATTGAAGTCCCAGAAGCATTCAGAAATCGCTGCGCCATATGCTTAAACTTGACCAAAGCAGGTGTGTAGCCCAACCTGGCCTGCCCGGCAGCCCATTTCGCTAACTGGGCTTCTAGAAAGGGAGACAAGGCTTGCCTATCCTTGTTCATTTCATTTTGGGTGGGAATACCCTCTAAATGACGGTTTAAGTAGGAGCGGGGTACATCCCACTTCCGAGAAGCTGCGCGGACTGCTATACCAAGTTGTATGTCACGTAAAGCTGCGCGCGCACGCAATTCAGTAGGTGTTGCAGCCATCACGACGAAGAGCGGAAAATGACGATAATAACGAATGTATTTACTAGTACTGAGAGGCGACGGTGGTGAAGAAAACAAAAAATGAAAAGTAGCGGTGACGGGTGGGAAATCGGCTTTGTGTGTGCTTGAGAGGTGGTCCGTGATGACATGGTCCGTGATCACCCTATCTACCTTACCTTATAGCATAGAAAGTAACCACAACTATGACCTCGCCGAGCCAGGAACCTTTCCCCAGCACTGCTGACAAGCTCTTTAATGGCATAAGGAAGAGATTATTTCATGGTAGAATACTAGTACCCAGACCATTTAGATTTTAGCATGATTTTAAGCAAGCGATGATTACCATATTAGGATAGTTATATGGTCCGATGTGAAGAACCTTCTATATCACTATTGCCGTGAAGAACTTGATGATCTTCTTCCTATCAAATGGCTTTATAATCAATTACACAATGATAATCTATTTATATTCCAAGACTATTGCAACAATTAGGGTCATATTTCCTACCTCTTTATTGCACCTCGTACTAGGTTTAAATTGCTTTGTCAACATCCTGATGTTATTTTATGTGACATGACATGCAAAATAAATCGCTTCAATATGCCTATGTTCAATATCTGTGGTGTCACATTGACCAACAAGAATTTCCAGATTGCTGCTATATTTCTCAATGGTGAAACTGAAGCTTTATTCAGTTGGGCTATCACTGCCTTCTACCATGCATTTTTCAATAACCAAATCCTAATATCAAAGTGTAACGGTGCTGCTACTGAAGCGACACCTCAAGATGATCCCTGTATATAGAGAATCCGATCTGGATGTACACCCGGGAGACTGGGTTGGTTATCAGCACGTCCCGGGGTTTGAATTGACGAAGATGGTAAAAACAGAAGCTGAGACAACTTTCTATGAGGGCAACCAATAGATCGTGAAGGTCTGAATACAGTAAAATAAAAAAAGACTGAAAAAACGAGTGTATGAAGTTGGTCAAAAAGGAGTGTACGGATTGAATTGCTTGATTATGTTGCCCATATCTGATGAGGAACAAACAAACAACAAAGATAACGAATATATACACGATTTCCTATCCCTATTCTTAATACACCTCTTTGTGTTCCGATTGACCAAAACATTAAGTAAAACATTGCCGACTACTAAAACAACAAAAATGACACATGAGACCTTAGAAATAGGGGGCGGATTCCAGATTGTGCCAAAGACAACAAGGTAGGATATGTCTCTAGTTGCTGGAATGCCCTACTTCACTACGTTATATAGGTCTACGGTCTCTGACTGATATGCACCAGACCAGAAAAGGGATCATGACTCTAACTAGCTGTAAAGGGGTGGCTTACCTAATTACGACAGGTCACCGCCCAATCAAAGCACGCCACACGCACTCTCATATATATAGCCCTTTCTGGTCGACAGACCACTTTTCTCCTCTTCTTCTCTTCAGACTGTAGTTCATCAATACTATCACTTCTTGGTCCGACTTTACCTCGTTTAATCTCCGACCGGTCCCCTTACACTCTACAGTCTCTACAATCTACAGAGTGACACGATGTCAGGTAACGAAAGTGATAGCCAGATGCACACACGGTCTATAATTGTAGGCAGGTCCGGGGAACCCTCTAACTGCCCTAAACCTGGCCCGTCGGGCCTGACCACCCAGAAATCGATAGACGAATGGAAGATTTGAGGCATCAACTGGCAAACCGTCGCCGTCCGCCTCGCTCCTACTCGCAATCCCCTACACTTAGGGCACACACTGCTAAAGGATTTCTAGCAAGGAGTGTGTATTAAGTCTATAGAAGTGATGATGAACTAGGAAGGAAGGCCACAAAGATGACGGACTTAGGAAATAATTCCTAAGTTAGCCACTAGTGTGGTTCCATATCTACTATACTGATCAGATACAAGATAACGGACTTATTACAGCACGTTTGGCACATTAACGTGCTCTGTAATTGTGCGTAAACGCACGCTAACAGGGCCCGCTACGGCCACTAAATACCTTAGCGACCATCTTACTTTCAGGGCCCATGCTATTATATAGCAAGTGCCAGGCACGGAAAAAGCCTTTGTTGCCCTCAACAAACCTGTTATCCTTCTCTGTGGCCTCGGTTTAGGCCCTGAGCCTCCTGCTTCTTTGCAAGGTAAGTAGCGATTCTCTACCACCTTTCTTGACCTAGTATTCGTCTACCAAGTCTTGGGCGTTCCGGAGTTGCCGCTCACTTCTCTACCAGTTATTCTCGTGTTCGTAGCCCTTCCACTTAACCAGATAGTCGAAGCTGTCCTTCGTTCGGTTCAGCCGGTGCTGTAGGATAGCCTCAATCTCGTAAGACTGTCCGGTCTCTTCAAGGTCGGGTTGATCGTCAGCTATAGGGCCTGGTGGCGGTACGGAACGGTAAAACGGGTTCTCTCCGTGTTGTCCAGGGTGTAGATGGGCCACTGAAATCGCTAGATGAACGCCAAACGTTTCCAGTAAGTCGATCTCGTAAGCCAAGCGACCAACTGTCATACGTACAAGTATACCACCTTCCTACACAATCACCATACCTTCCTACACAGTTACCATACATTTCTACAAGCTCCCATCCCTTATCAGACCTATGTACAATGTTACACCTTGCCATATACCTTTGTACTCTTGTATTCTTGTATACAAGTCTCCTTGTACCTTTGTACCTCTGTTCCATGTACTCATGTACTCTACCTTTATGTATCTTGGTACACATGTACCTCAGTACTCATGTACCCTTGTACTCATGTACTACACCTTTATGTATCTTGGTACACATGTACCTCAGTACTCATGTACCCTTGTACCTCTGCTTAGGCATGTACCTATGTACCTACAATTATCCTGCCCTATTATGTACTGACACATAAGTGGCTGCAAACAGTTAGGGGAGATGTACGGTATGTCGCATAAAGTGTTACGTAACTTTATGCGCCATGCAAGAACTTCCAGCTACTGGGCCACCAGCTATGTGTCAGACACTATACTGTATTAGTTTAGGGCACAAGTGCGGAAAAGCGGGTCCGCACTTGGGTATAGTCTGTGTTCCCCAGGACCTGGGGAGAAAGGGAAAACCTTCCCTCCTCCAGCAACCTGGTGACCATAAAGAATCATAGAACGTTATGGACACCATTATACACTTCTGCCTCATTTAGTGATTGTCCCAAGCCCAGCACTGCTGCCCTTGTCACATATGATTCTTTACCCTCACCTTGACTCTGCTCGTTTCTCCTGAATTATTTCAGGTACGGAATTATGTGCAGGCCCGACATGAATCCCAGGCCCGACATGATTCCCAGAGCCGACACTGGAATCTCAGTTTCGACCCTGAAATTCTAGGTCTAGCATGGCTAGCTAATCTATGCAATCCGCTGGCTGGTATCTATCAGGCTCGTCAGTTTATAACTCCCCAAGCTTCATACTTTGCAAGGTTTCGCTAGCTTCGATTCTATCCATTCACTTAGACTTCGACTGCTTGCATTCAGTGAGCCTACAGCTCTAAGGACCCATTAACCCAGATACTATCTGCTTGCATTTCGCCGGGTTGCACTTCGCTTTATGCGCTGCCTGTCTGCACTTTGCTTCACAATTGATCGGTTGCTTAGCTCAATTTGTCGTTATCACCCAAGTGGGCAACTCTCCTACCTTGAATCTTCCCTCCTTTCCCCCTGAGCTTGAGCAACTATCTACCTAGCGGATGTTGCAGATTCGAGGCATCAATCACTATATGCTTGTCCCGAAAGCTGTAGAACCAGGTGGAAGCTTTGGCTTTGCAAGAAGTTTTGAGCTGTCAATTGCTCATCGTGGAAACCTCGGTCAGCCAGCTACCTTTGATAGAAGCCTCGATTACTGAAGTCCAATTCTATCTACGAGCCCAACACACTTGTGCTGCTTGTTCGACTTTATTTCGAATGCCAAAGCAGCCCAATACACTCGCGTGACCGGGACTACCTCCGCAAACCCAGGATTCTTCGGTGAACCTGAATCCCTCCTGTTGAACTACAATCCCGTTCGACGAACTACAGCTTCAATCCACTCGTCGACCTGAATCTATCCACTCATCGACTTCAATTCGCTCCATCTGATGCATTCAATCAATCCGTCTGACAACTTCTCTGCCCGACGCCTTCTCTGTCCGACGCCTTTCAATCAACCCGTCCGACGCCTTTCAATTAATCTGTCCGACACCTTGAATTCACTCCGTCTGACGTACTATAACTCTGTCCGACACCTACTTCGTTCGACGCCTACTTTGTTCGACTTAAATTCAATCCGTCCGACGCACTACAACTCTGTCTGACACCTCAATCTGTCTGATGCCTCAATCTGTCCGACGCCTCCATCCGTCCGACAACTTCATTCCGTCTGACAACTTCATTCCGTCTGACAACTTCATTCCGTCCGACAACTTCATTCCATATAACGTTTCGAATTCAATCCGCCCGACACACGCCCGGCCCGAACTTTCACGATCGAGTTCCCGCGTCTTTTTCAGCTATATCTCCACGGGTATTCAGGTTATGAAGGAACGGTTTGCGCCGTTGGATTCCTCACGTCAAGACGATCAGAAAGGTGTATTTTCCGACCGGCAAAAGTCTCTCCGTCGCCCCGAACGGTAGTTCTTCTCGTGTATATTAACGAAATTACTTCGTCGCGCCGCCCGGATACAATCCGCCGCCCGAATGCAATCGCGCCGCCCAAATATAATCGCGCCGCCCAAGATACATCCGCTGCTATAATAACAGATAATGAGCCGGAAGGTCTTAGCAAGCCAGACCCTCCAGGTAGGCCGGAAGCTTCCCAATGAAGCCGGAAGCCGTCTAGCAATTCTCTGGCAGGTCCGGACGCCTTCTGGTTAATTGGAAGCCTCTTAGCGACGTTCTGGCAAGCCGGAGACCCCCTGGCAAGACCGGAAACCTCTTGGCAACCCCTTAGCAAAGTCGGACGCTTTCTTACAAGCCTGGAAGTCACCGGATGCCCCATGGCAAGTCCAGACACATTCTAACAACCTGGAAGCATTCTGGCAATACCGAATGCCCTTAGCAGGTCCGGACACCCCCTAATAGGTCTGAGTGCTCCCTAGCACAACCGGATGCATTTTAGATAAGTCGGAAGTTCTTTGGCACTTTTTGACGGGTTTGGATATTCCCCAGCAGCCCCATGGCAAGGCCGGAAAGCCTTCTGGAGACTTCTGATAATACCAGAAGCGTTCTGCATGTCTGACAGTACTCTGGTTAACCCGGGAGCCCTATAGCCTTCCCGGAACTCCCTGGCATGTCCGGAGGCACTCCATCAAGTCGGGAGCCTACCAATAAGCCGGACGAGCTCGGAAGGCTCATAGCAAGTCGGGCAAGACCAGATGCCCCCTAGCAGACCCAGATACATTCTAGCAAGATGAAGCCAGACCGGAAACCCTCTGACAAAGCCGGACGCATTTTGGCAAGCCGCATGTTTTCTGTGATCTCCTAACAAGGCCAGAAGCCCGTTGGTGCCCTTTGGCAAGATCAGATGTATCTTGGCAATTATCTAGCAAGGCCGGACATCACCTGTCAAACTGGCTGCAATCTAGCACAGCTAGAAGTCTTACAGCAAGCCGGAAGCCATCGGGTAGAGCCGGACTCTTTTGACAAGACCCGAAGTCTTCTAGTAAACCGGATGTCCCCCGACCTTCTGGGAACATTCGAGTAAACTGGAGGCACTTTGCCATTCTTCTAAGCCTGTCCCCGGCTACACACATCGTTGCAGAGACTGCACCTACAAACAGGGAGACCATACCTGAGGAATCCAACAATTACCCTCAGCCAAATTAAGCCATCACAGCTAGATTGCCGATGCTTTCTAAGTCTATATCTATCATGGCCACATATATACGACGCGGAGACCGCGCCTACAAAGGAGGAGCCATATCTAACACGGTGCCGTCTCTACAATGTCACCTCTATCTTGATGTCGCCTGCGCCTTGATGTCGTCTCTACATCATACACCACTAGTGAAAGCTAGGAATGAAGACATGAACAAGGCATTGTCGAACCTCAGGACGCAATACAAGATCTTATCAGAAGATAAAAGATCCGGAAAAGACCCGCATCATCCAAAAAGCCATATGTAGATGCTTCTCTTTTCTCACAATGCTTTTCTCCTCCCGTGGTACTACTGCCTTTCGCAGTTCCGCTATCTCTCGCGATGTCTATACCTCTCTCACGGCATATCGCCTGGGCATCATCATCTCAATACCTCGATGGTGCCGCCTCTCTTGATGTTGCCGCCTCTCTTGATGCTGCCGCCTCCCTTGAAGTTGCCTTTGTCTCTGATGCCGCTACCTTCAATGTCGCTACCTCTCTTGATGCTGCCGCCTTTCTTGATGCTACCGCCTCTCTCGATACACTCACCTCCGGCGATGCCATGCTGTTGCCTCCCGCAATATCATGTCACTTGCGTCTCACGATGCCATGCCACTCGCCTTTCGCAATACTACGTCACTCGTCTCTCGCAATGCTATGCCAATCGCCTCTCGCGATGCCAATCGCCCCTCGTGATGCTAATCGCCCCTCGCGATGACACTCGCCTCTCGTGATGACACTCGCCTCTCGCGATGCCACTCGCCTCTCGCGATGCCACTCGCCTCTCGCGATGCCACTTGCTTTTCCCAATGCTACTTCTATGCTACCATCTCTATACTGCTGCCTCTATCTCGATGCCGCCTTCATATTGATGCCACCTCTATATCGTTATTGTCTCTGCTATCGACTTCGATATACTTGAGGATTGTGACATTATTGTGAGGCTTACTACAATCCCCTCTCGTCGTTGATCCTCTCGCCTCCCTTTGATGCCTCTCTTTGATGCCTCTCGTCGATACTTCTCATCGATGTTATCGCCTCTCATCGACGCCACTACCTCTCTTGCATCGCTGCTTCTCTCGCATCGCGACCTCTCTCGCATCGCTGCCCCTCTTGCATTGCCTCTCAACTCGCAATGCATCTCATCTCCCTTGACGTCTCTTATCTCTCGCAGTATCTCTCACCTCTCATCGTCGACCCTCTCTCGTTGTCGACCCTCTCTCGTTGTCGACCCTCTCTCGTTGTCGACCCTCTCTCGTTGTCGACCCTCTCTCATCGCGTCGAACCCCAACTCCTACCACTACTCCAACTCTCATCGTTGTTTCGACCCAGCCCATATCGCTGCCTATTGCTGCGATTAAGCCCAAGTCACATACTTGGCCACACCGTCCTTAGGCCACGCTGCCTACATTATGTTGATCAAGCTTATGTCGCCACATAGCCTCGTCGCTTTGGTTAACCTATTTCGCTGTCAGACAGTCATGCTGCCTCAGCTAAGTCTATCCTCCCTTATGTTATTCCCAAGTCGCATGCGTGGCCATGATGCTCCTACTATAGTGTCTCCGATCAAGTCTATGCTACTATGGCATAGCCTCACCGTCTTCTCTAAGCCCATGCTGTTGCATGGCCGCGACGCCTCCAATACAATCCCATGGCCGCAATATCTTCATCATGTCGTCGGTCCTCTACTGTCATCGATCCCCTGCTGTCATCAATCTTCTGCTATCGTCGCTCCTCTGCTGTCATCGCTCCCTTGCAGTCGTCGCTCCCTTGTTGTCGTCGCTTCTCTACTGTCGTCGCTTCTCTGCTGTCATCACTTCTCTGCTGTTATTGCTCTTTTGATGTCACTGCTCTCCAGCTAAGTTTCTTCTCCATATTATTGTCTTCTGAAGTCTATGTTACCGCACATGGCTATGCTACCGTGAATAGTAATCTTATCGATCTATGATTTTCGATACAAGCCTATGTTACCATCACATAACCGCATTGATTTGTGCGAGCCCACGTTGCTATCACATAGCTTCATCGTCACACGCAAGCCAACAACACATAGCTATGATACCTCAGTTAAGTCTGCTTCTATTCTACATTGTTATTATCTGTCAAAGACTATATCATCGCACATAGCCATACTACTTTACATAGGTCCGTATCGATTTACCCATGTCATCATCGACCTGCGATCCTTTCAATCAAGCCCAAGTTGCATACTTGGCCGCGCCATCCTCAATCAAGCTTATGTAGTTGCCATGGCCACGATCGAACCCATATTGCCGCCCTCACTCCCATGTCGTCGCATGGCCCCGTTGCTTCGATCAAGCCCATGCTATTGCATGGCCACGACGTGTCAATTCACCTCCTGAGGCCTGTGTCATTGTCGCATGGTCTCGTCGATCTACTTATGACCTCGCCGTCTCACCTAAGCCCAAGTCAACACATGACCACGCCGATTTATACGTCGCTACAACTAAGCTCATGTTATCGCATGGCCTCGCCGATACTTTTGACTAAGCCTATGCTACTGTCGCATAGCCTCGTTATCTCATGCAAGCCCATGCTATCGCGCATGGCCAATCCTACTTCAGCAGGCTACCTACCTTGCTGCCGCGATCCTTAAGGACAAGCCTCAGGCTAGGCCTCCTATCTCTCGTTACCCCAGTTGATCTATCTCTCAGCTTTCAGTCTAACTACCTATACTCTCAGCAATTGATTTCTTTCCTTTCGTGCTTTAGTTGTTCATCCTTCAAGTTATCCTTCAGTCTGTCTATCCAAGTCAATCTCTTCATCTCAGACAATTCATGCTTGAGGACAAGCATAGAGAAAGGGGAAGCTGGCTGCAGTGCATGCCTATCCTCACCATGCTGTCACTCCATTCCAGTCATGCCTAGTAGGCAAGTCACTGGCAGTCATCAGTCAATCCAATCAATCAGTCCATCAATCACTTCATGCTTGAAGGCATAAGAGAAAGGGGAAGCTACCTGCAGCATGCCTACCCTGGATCCTACTGTCTCTCTAATAGTACCCAGCCCTAGTGGGCATCAGACCTAATCATCAGTCATACCTAGTAGGCAACCCAGAAAGCCTTTCTGCCTCTGCGCAAATTTGCGCAAGCTTCAGATCAATCCCCAGACTAATTCAGACAGCCCTAGGAGGCATCCAAACAAGTCTTCCTGCCTCTGCGCAAAATTTGCGCAAGCTTCAATTCAATTCAGACAAAGCATAGTCCTGTCCTCAATTGATCTTACCTCTCTACTGCTCTTCAGCATCTCATCCCTTGCTGCCCATGCTAGCCATGTGCTCATCACCTAGGACTCCCTGTTAAGGACCTCTATCTGTGGTCCATCAGACCCATGCCTGGACCTCGAGCCCCCAGTGCTGATAAGTTCATACTTGCTGAGAGTGGTGGTGAGGGTGTACCTTTCTTTGACACTCCCCTGTGTGAGCCTCTACCTGTAGTCATGAACTCATGGTTGGGTCTTAGCTCCCAACAACAGGCATGTTCATGCAGTGGGTTAAGAACCTCTACCAGTGGCCTTGGACCCAGGAGAGAGCTAAGGCTTTCAACTGTAGAACCATGGCCTGGTTTACTATGTTGGCAACAAGGATCCCTTTGGGAACTCTTGAGATTCCTATCAGGTCCTCTTGAGCCTGAGCTGCATGGTAGACTGATAAGTTCATACATGAGTGTTGGTGGAGGTGCACCTTAGGCCTCACAAGAGGACCTAGCTGGCTGGGTAGCCTGATGGGTATGGAGTGCACTGAGTGGTGAGCTTCATGAGAGGTACATTATCTCAAGGAGGTATAACACCTGGTCATCAGCCAGCCTAGTCACCTCAAGGAGGTAGACATCCAGACATTCATTCATTCAGACAATCATTCAGACAAACATATACCCAAGGCTAGTGCCCAGCCTATCCTCAATCAGACCTATCTACAGAACCTCATCAATCTTTGAGCTCACTTACCTGGCAGACACTGAGCTCTAGCTTCAGGAGGTAGTAGCCTTAGGAAATACTAAGAACCCAGTCAGACCTCGAGCCCCTGACTGGAGTAATCAATTCAGACATTATGAGGAGATGGTTGCAAGCACTATGCCTAGTGGTCAGACATTATACAAGCCTTCAGACAAGTCAAGCCTTCATGCAAGACAAGTCTTCAGACATTACCTCAGCCTTCAGACATTACTTTACTTTAATCTTATCTCATCCTACCTTACCTTACCTTACCTTACCCTACCTTCAGATATAAGCCTTCAGTTAGCCCAGTACTTTCCCAGTTCTATAAGCCTACCAGGCCTTCACTCTGAATGTTGAGAACCACATACTGCCAAGCTTTTTTTTGGGCATCAAGGAGAGCCAGCCCCTGCCTAGCAGGAAGCTTCTCGAAAAGGTCATTGCGAGCCTGAGTAGAGCAGTAAGTCCTTGATTCATGGGAGAGCCAGCCCCTACCTAGTAGGAAGCTTCTTGAAAGGGTTATGAGCCTGAGTAGAGCATCAGTCCCTTGATTGGTAGGGTTTGTCCTGAGTCTTTGCATTAAGCCTTTTCCTTGGGTGCTAGGGAAGAGCTAGCCCCTGCATAGCAGGAAAGCTTCTCCGAGGGGTCATGAGCCCTGGTTGGGCAGTAAGTTCCCTAGCTGCAACAGCAACTCCAGAGTATGATGGTCCTTGAACAAAGCTTGATAGCCAAAAAGTCAGGACGCCTTTTGAGAAAGGGGAAGCTAGTGTCATACGTACAAGTATACCACCTTCCTACACAATCACCATACCTTCCTACACAGTTACCATACTTTTCTACAAGCTCCCATCCCTTATCAGACCTATGTACAATGTTACACCTTGCCATATACCTTTGTACTCTTGTATTCTTGTATACAAGTCTCCTTGTACCTTTGTACCTCTGTTCCATGTACTCATGTACTCTACCTTTATGTATCTTGGTACACATGTACCTCAGTACTCATGTACCCTTGTACTCATGTACTACACCTTTATGTATCTTGGTACACATGTACCTCAGTACTCATGTACCCTTGTACCTCTGCTTAGGCATGTACCTATGTACCTACAATTATCCTGCCCTATTATGTACTGACACATAAGTGGCTGCAAACAGTTAGGGGAGATGTACGGTATGTCGCATAAAGTGTTACGTAACTTTATGCGCCATGCAAGAACTTCCAGCTACTGGGCCACCAGCTATGTGTCAGACACTATACTGTATTAGTTTAGGGCACAAGTGCGGAAAAGCGGGTCCGCACTTGGGTATAGTCTGTGTTCCCCAGGACCTGGGGAGAAAGGGAAAACCTTCCCTCCTCTAGCAACCTGGTGACCATAAAGAATCATAGAACGTTATGGACACCATTATACACTTCTGCCTCATTTAGTGATTGTCCCAAGCCCAGCACTGCTGCCCTTGTCACACCAACTCTTCTCTTGACCTTCCAAGGACCTGCTCGCTGTTGTGAGTACTTCTGGGACGGGTTTTCGGACAGGGGATAGCCCTTGTGAAGCTGTAAGTACACTTTGTCACCTGGCTGGAACTCTATGAGTTTGTGCTTGCGATCATAGTGTTCCTTGGCCTTTGCCGCGGCGAAGTCCATGGCGAGTTCTGCATCCTTTCCCAGGTGCTCTCGCAGGTGTCTAAGGTCAGCTGAAGGATTCTCCGTTCCCGCGGCCACATTATTAGGTCCGGGAAGCCTGAAACCGATGAGTTGCTCGTGAGGTGAGGACTTGATAGGTGCTGAGTATGCTGCGTTAAGGTTCCACTGCAAGGCAGGCAGTGGGATCGACCCAGTTGCAGTCCGGATGGTCGAGATAGTGGTCTCTGATCGCTATTTCAACTGTCTGATTTTTCTTTTCCGCAAGGCCGTCTCTTTGTGGATGGTACGCGGTTGTCATAAGTAGCCTGGTTCCGAACGCTTTTCAGAGGCCTTTCCAGAAGGCTGACGTGAACTTGGCGTCCCTATCCGAGATTATAACGCTCGGAACTCCCCAATCTGAAAGGAGCAGTTGGCGAACAAGTGCGGTTGCCCAATCTTCGGCCTTGTAAGTTGAGTGGCCTGGAATCAAGAGTGTACGCTTGGATGTTGCGCATGTGACGGGCATCAGGGCTTCGTACTCGCTGTATCCGTCGATCTGCTAGGCCGTGGAGTCTGTCGGAATTTTGGGTAATCCCACTATAAAGTCCAGTGCGATAGTTTTCATGAGGCGAGAATCTGGTTGGCGAATGGGCTGATAATCGCCATTGGGCTTCTCGCAACTTGTTTGATACAGTTTACAGCTATTGCAGTGCCCAATGTATTGCTGAACCTTTCGTGTCTTACTTGCAATAGCGTAAGGTTCGAGCTCGCGCATCATTCTTTGAATCACAAAGTGGTGCTTGTCATCATGTGCGGACTTCAGGATTTCTGGGATCTGGTTCTTGGGAATGCATAGCCGTTTTGTTCCTTTGCGGTCTGTGTTGTATAGAAGCTCATTCTCGATGCTGAAAGGGTGGCCGGGGCGAGAAAAAAAGTAACGCCCTCGTTACCCCCTTGGTTTTTCGTGAGGTCCGCTATGATTGCTGCATACTTTGAGTCCTTGTGGTAGCCTTTCACGAACTCCTGGCAAGTCTCGTCGTCCATCACGGCCTCCGTGACCAGCTAGATGTTGTCGAGCACTGGTTTCTCGTTCATACGCTCGATTTTCCCGTCTGCAGTTACCTTGTCGGTAACCTGTTTGAGCCTGCTCAGTGCGTCCGGCACGTAGTTTAGCTTCCCGGGTAAGTGGTACACCTGTAGGCTATACTGGGATAAATAGATCGATGTGTTAATGGGCCATTTGTTGGCTCTGTCTGTGGAACTAGTGTTGAGGTTAGTTTGGTCCAGAATGGCTTTCATTGCGGAGTGATCTGTCAATACAATCATTGGGTCCTGGCATGCCTCTATTGTTGTTCTGAGTCTCTTACAGGCCCAGACAATGCACGTTACCTCCATCTCGGATGGGCCGTAACGTAGTTCTGCTTGGGATAGGCAGTTGCTCAGGAACATGATGGGTAAAACTTGAGTGTTCGGTATCGGTGTTCCTGGAATCCATTCATATCCATCTTTAATGTGGAACAACATTACACCAAAGCCTCTTTCCAGGGATGTGTTGACTTTCATAAACAGCTGCTTGGCCGGGTCGTGGTGGTGTAGAATCTTGTGATTGCAGATCAGTTCTTGAACCGCGCAAAAGGATTCTCGTTCTTCCTCCGTGGGTTCGTAATAAGTCGAACGGCAGTATGCTGCTCGCTTTCCTGTGTTCTTGTTCTCGATCCTTCCATCTTTACGGCCCTGAGCGAGCAGTGCCAGTTTGCGTTTCTGTAGGGGTTTCAAACACTGAGCGTAATAGGGTAGCAATGGCCTCAGAAATCCTGTGCTTCCGAGGTACGTTTCCAGTGCCTTCAATTGATTCAGGAACGCCAGATTCTGGTATGCTTCAAGCTGTTCCTCTGTTGTTGACATGCTGAAAGCGTCAACTCTGAAGCCTAACAGCTCAACTGAAGGGTAAGCGATAAACGACTTTTTTGGCGATAGCAACACCTTCTTCTCTCTGAACAACTCAAAGATCGTTCGTAGATGTTTCAGGTGTTCTCGTTTGCTATCTGAGAAGATCACAATGTCGTCGATAAAGGCGCGGCAGAACTTGCGGTATGGTCGCAACAACTTGTCCATGAAACGTTGAGCGTGAGCTGGGCTGTTTCAGTATCTCATTAACAGCACCTTAGAACGCTCGATTCATCATGGACTGACGATCGTGAACCTATCTCGGTAGTCCGGATGGACTAACAGTTGATAGTAGAATGAAGTGGCGTCGACCGCGGTGATGTACGTCTTTCCTTTGATCGCTGAGATGACGTCCTGCTGTAGGGGTAACGGGTAGCTGTCTGGGATTGCTATCCGGTTCAGAGTTTGCAAGTCGACTACCGGTCGTGAGGCTATCTTGCCTTTGACGTGCCTGTATGTTACGAAGGTAGAGTGTGCGAATGGGCTCGCAACATCAACCCATTCTATCCTTCCTTGAGCATGCAGCCGGTCGAACACTTCATCAATGACTTTCTGGTTCTTCGTGCTGAGGGGATACACATGGTTGTTGAGTTTTACGTGCTGCCAGTTGTCAACCAAAGGTATCTTCATCTGCTCCTCCTCAGGTAGGTCTATAGGTCTCTGGTCGACCCATATCTCCGGAATCTCCTTGAGTAGGGCTTGCACCTCGTTCACGGGGGCTCTTTTGCCTGCATAGATTGTCTGTCCGTTCGGTCCTTGAACCTCTTCTTTCTCGATAGGCTTTCTGATGCCCAGTCGGCGAGCCATTTATGAGACTCTAGGCTTGAGTTCCGGCGGATCTTCTGGCAGGTTCAGCAGTGTTCCGGGCTTCTCAGGCTGCTGTTTATCGTGTACAGTGGTCGGTATATTGTATACAGTTTGCTCTCGCAGCTTTCCGTGTCCTTGGGGGACTTGGTTCGCTATATTCGTACCTGTGATTTTCTCGTCGTGCGAGCCTGTAATCATCTTGTAAGCACTATCTGTGAATGGGGTGGGTGGAAGTAGGGTTCCAGATTGCTCAACTGGGAGGTCATAGGCCTCCAGAGTGTCGACTATTCTGCCAAAAGTGCTAAGCACGTCCTCATCCATCTTGAGGTCCTGGGCTATTTCAGGGCTCTGTTCGTAAGTGCCCGTTGTTATAGCCTCGAGAATGGGCGTGTTCTCATACTCTTGACTCATGCTGAAGCTGGACGGGATATGAATCTCGTTCGGTAGGTGAATACCTGTGCTGGACAGGTGTGCGAACAAGCTGATTTCCGTGGCTAGGTTAGCTATGTTCGTGCCATGTAACGGCACGTTTGCGGCTGCTGCTGGCTTGGCCATTCCAGTGAGTGCGGCAGCCACCATTACTGCTTTCAGGCAGCTCTGCCATGATGCCTTCTTGTACGTGACTCCTTTGTTTTCCTGGATCATTCCCACCTTCGTTCCTTTAGGTATGACCTTCAGGTTCTCAGATAGATTCGCCAGGACCACTGTTGGTAGTGTGGACGATTGTATAAGCGATGCAACTCCGTTCTTGTAGCATGGTTCAAAGGCAAAATCCCTTTCGTTCGATAGGGGCTTGTAAGTTGCTGGCACACATACTGTGTTTCCGGGAATTAGTTTAACTTCACGCTGGAGCGTGACCTTTCGGAGGCACGGATGGGCTTGCAGATAGACCTGAAATGGCATCTCAAAGTCCTTGATGTTTGCAAACGTGATCTGTCTTGCCTGGTGGTGGATCTTTGCTCCTCGCGGATCCAGGAAACTACTGTCTAACAGCATGAGGGGTTGGATATCTTTGTCAAGAACCCAAGCTGACTCGGTCATCTCAACAAGCACCGGGAAGCCATGCTCGTCAGCACCAAGTAGGTAGAACGTAAACGTGGCCCACTGGTTGCAGCAGACTTCCTTTCCCTATGCCCTTGATCTTGCCTTTACGCTTTTCCGTGGTATGCTTCAGCTTGCTGAGAAATCGTCTCGTAATTATGTTGCGTTCCCAGCCTGTATCCAAGCACACAGTTTCGTTCTCCGTATCTTGGTCACCTCTGATCGTTACTTTCAAGTAGGAAAACGCGTTTCCGTTTGCCTTGTCCGCAACGTCCGGTTCATAGAGTTTGGCCGATGCTGCTCAGATTTCCTGTAGTATCTGATCGTTCGCATCTATTACGTATTGTGCCTGCGCTTCGTTAGCTGAGAATGCTGCTTTTGAGTCCCCTGAGGGCTCCTGTTCAGTCTGCCGCAAGCAGTGCTTCAGGTGCTTGTGCAGCTTGTTGCGGGAAGGGAAAAGGGTTTTGCACTTCCTGCACGTTCTCGTGACTGCCTTAGCTAGTGCTATGGCTTGTATCTCCTCTGGGACTCGCTTCTCGCAAGTCCTCGCGTGTCTGTTTTTCTCAGTTGTCGAGTTGGAGGTTCTTTCGCAATGTTCGCATGTGTCGCTATAGTTGATGATCACATACACGCTATCTTGGTCTGACTCACTGGCCGAGTGGTATTCCGAGTTTTCTGGGCTGCTCGTGCTGTTAGACTTCGCGGTTTAGTCCTTCTCGTCACTGGTTTCTTCCTTGGCTATGTTGGCGTGGTCACGTTCTTTTCTGCCTTTGTCGTACTTATCGAAACGTCTGTTGCAGCTTTGTTTTCTTTCGTAGTCTCTTTGCTTCTACGCGGGCTTGTCTGCAAGTGCCCGTAAATCGTCTCCTTTGTCTTTGTCGTACTGGCGTTTCTGAAAGTTACCATAAGGTCAGTCTTTGTCCCTAAAGTTGCTCGTTCAGTCTGAACGTTCTCCTCTGTCTGGACGTTTCCAGTCTGACTGGAATTTTTGTTTCTCCTTGGGATAGCGTTCTCATGCTGCCGAGACGAGTAGGGGCTTTGATTTCTCGATGTACGTCATGTACTGTTCAAGGGAAGTCGATTCCTTGGGGGGCTTGAGGTATTGCTTGATTCTGAGATCAAGTGTCGTCCATATTTATTGCATGACGCCGTGCCAGTTCTTCTAATCATCTTTGAGAACTCCCATGGCCCTGGCATACCACATCTTGCACTGAACGTATGTTGTGAGGGCCGAGTCGTCCTTGGATATATCCTCAAGTCTGAGGCATCCACGCGTGAACTTCTCAGTTGCCTTAGCAGGCTGCATGGCAAATCTCTCACAAGTGCGTCAATGACTGTTCCAAGGCCTCTCGCACGCATGTCCTTACGTTTCTGGGATGAGAGTTCGTTATTCCACCACCATACGGCCTGTCCGCCTAGCAGTGTCTGAAATATACTGAGAATCTGTTCCGCATTTTGCGTTGCGGTGTCCTCATCTTCCAGGAAAGACTCGATCCTTTCCCTGAAGCTCCATGCATCTGTGAACTTGATCTTGCCGGACTCGATGATTATGCCTTCGTCTTTGGTGTCTTCCAGGTTGGGGTTGAATTCCCCCATGTCGGATCTCTTCAGTTTCGATGCTCCACCTCCTCCCATGCCTCGCGGTGCTCGGGATTCATCACGGCTTTCCCGGGTACCACTATGGTGGCTTCCGTGACCTGAATTACCTCGAGAATTAGTCTGTCAGTCTTGGGGGTGCGGTGGTTCGCTATTGAGATAAGGGTTCGGCACCTGGTTGTCAGATATGTTAGCGCGAGTTTGGCTGTTCTCAGAAGGGTTCCGGGGCTCTCGTTGTGCGTTCCTTGCATTGTACTGTTGCTGGGATGGCATGTTAGCAGGTTGGTTCCCTTGCTCTGCTTGGGCTCCAGTTGTTGGACCTTGGTGCGCGAACTTGTATGTTGTTGGGTACTGAGTTCGCAGCTGCTTATTCTGCTGACGTGGCGGTTCGTTGCTCCGATTCTGGGTTGTTGGACTCGCAGATTGGTTGTTCTCCACGTTCGTAAGGTGTTCGAACTGCGGGTTGGTGAACCTACAAGTTTTGGGGGTAGGTTGCGGACTGGCGAGCTGTGTGATCAGCTCTCATCCTGGGAAATCAGGATAGGTGTATTCCGGTGAAGTCTTCCTCAGTGCTTCCATCATTGTCCTGGCAAACTCTGGGTGAGAAGTTGGCAGCATGAAATCTGGCGAGTGTGTCCCTTGATCTGACTCTCGCTCTTGGTTGGCGGACGGTCCTGCCACTGCTGGCTTTGCTTGTGCAGACGGTCCTTGTTGTCATATCATTTCTTCTGCGTCCTCGATTTGTACGTTCGGGACTCTAGGTTGCTTGCCTTTCTCTTGAGCGGTTAGTCCTCTCAGACGCTCCTCCAGTTCTTGGCCACTCGCTGGACTTTCTGCATGCTGTCTGCTATCGTGACGGGAGTGTCTGGAGCTGCGGCGAGACGTTTGTTGCAAGCTGTGACGGGACAGCCGTTCTGCGAGCATCTCGTGAATCCCTAGTAGGTTCTGGTTCATCTGCTCCGTATTCTTCTCCATTGTATCGGCAATGGCTTGCACCGTGGCTTCTATCTTTGCTATTCGGGTATCGAGTCTATTGATGGCATCACTGGCTATATCCCAGTGCTGTTGCTGCGTTCGCTCAATGCGTTCTTGCTTCGCAGCTTAGTTCGCTAGCTGTGCTCCTATATCTTCCATCTCTTTTCCTTGTACGGAGCTTGCCTCGCTCTCGCTATGGAAGAGTCGTTCTTTGTCCATGTATTATATAGATTAGAAGTCTTGGGTCTTGGGATGCGGGCTCGGGCCACTCGCTGGGGGAATCTTGCATGTCTGAGGTGGCCTGGTCGATACAGGGCTTCTGGCTTGCTGAAACCTTTGCGGGTTTTTTTGAGACTCGTGTTTGCAGGGGTTGTCGGTTGCATACGCGGGTGTTCTAGCGTCCGTTGATGGCTTGGTTGATGACGAGAATGTCGAGTAAGGGCTTGGGTTGATGGGAGTTCGGTTCGTGAGGCTGTGATGAAGTTGGTGGGCTGGTGGGATGGCTGCCTTTGATGGGCACTTTCCGGGCTGGTCAGGCTTAGATTGTGCGATTGCTTGCTCAAACGCTCACGTTCCAGGTCTTTCAGTGGTGCTAGCACGCACTGGAATCCTCAGGAAATCTTGGGACAGATAGTCGTGCTCACTTAATACTTGGGCTTTGATGGAAAAGCCTGGATGGATGGATGGTCCAGCCCTTTCGTCACTCAAGGCTGCACGGCAGACGAGGGATTATCGTTGAATTTAAGGCCTTCAAGATAAAAAGGGCCGTGTACTTATAACCTTAAGTGT
>JAJFDH010000069.1:0-2500 GCA_028637635.1 Xylariaceae sp. X802 | reverse complement strand
GTAGGTCTTCCCGGGTAGGTCTTAGTGGACAGGCCCTGCTGGGAGTGCCCTACCGGGTAGGTCTTCCCGGGTAGGTCTTCCCGGGTAGGTCTTCCCGGGTAGGTCTTAGTGGACAGGCCCTGCTGGGAGTGCCCTACCGGGTAGGTCTTACCGGGTAGGTCTTACCGGGTAGGTCTTCCCGGGTAGGTCTTCCCGGGTAGGTCTTCCCGGGTAGGTCTTCCCGGGTAGGTCTTAGTGGACAGGCCCTGCTGGGAGTGCCCTACCGGGTAGGTCTTACCGAGTAGGTCTTACCGGGTAGGTCTTACCGGGTAGGTCTTCCCGGGTAGGTCTTCCCGGGTAGGTCTTAGTGGACAGGCCCTGCTGGGAGTGCCCTACCGGGTAGGTCTTACCGGGTAGGTCTTCCCGGGTAGGTCTTCCCGGGTAGGTCTTCCCGGGTAGGTCTTCCCGGGTAGGTCTTAGTGGACAGGCCCTGCTGGGAGTGCCCTACCGGGTGTCTTACCGGGTAGGTCTTCCCGGGTAGGTCTTACCGGGTAGGTCTTCCCGGGTAGGTCTTAGTGGACAGGCCCTGCTGGGAGTGCCCTACCGGGTAGGTCTTCCCGGGTAGGTCTTACCGGGTAGGTCTTACCGGGTAGGTCTTCCCGGGTAGGTCTTCCCGGGTAGGTCTTAGTGGACAGGCCCTGCTGGGAGTGCCCTACCGGGTGTCTTACCGGGTAGGTCTTCCCGGGTAGGTCTTACCGGGTAGGTCTTCCCGGGTAGGTCTTAGTGGACAGGCCCTGCTGGGAGTGCCCTACCGGGTAGGTCTTCCCGGGTAGGTCTTCCCGGGTAGGTCTTCCCGGGTAGGTCTTAGTGGACAGGCCCTGCTGGAGTGCCTACCTTTGGTGGAGTCTTACCGGGTAGGTCTTACGAGGGTAAGGTCTTCCCGGGTAGATGTCCCAGGTAAGGTCTTCAGTGAGTCTTCCCGGGTAGGTCTTGAGTGGTTGAGCCCTGCTGGGTCACTTACCGGGTGGGTCTTCTTCAGTAGGTCTTGCCAGGGTAGGTCTTACCGGGTAGGTCTTCCCGGGTAGGGGTGCTTCCAGGTAGATGCTTGTGGTTGAGCCCTGCTGGTGCTACGAGGTAGAGTCTTACCAGGTACGTTGGTGGGTCTTCGGGTAGGTCTTCCCGGGTAGGTCTTCCCGGGTAGGTCTTAGTGGACAGGCCCTGCTGGGAGTGCCCTACCGGGTAGGTCTTCCCGGGTAGGCCTTCCCGGATGGGCCCTACTGGGGGCACCCTTCGACCTAACCAGATTTAAATTACCCAACCCTTCCAGGTTCACATCACTGCGCACTTGATACCTCAACATACCAAGCCCCCATGACAATAATCTGGTTAGCTAGCACTCGTCTTCGCGAGACTCTACTTGCCTAGTTTGGTGCACTGGAAGGGTTATCTCTGTAGAATACAGCCGGCAGCCCGAGAACGTAATTTTCTCAACAGTGGTGAGGCCTAGAGGAGCAAATGCAAAACTGTTGGATGCGTGTGGAAGATAGCTATCATATGACATTAATAGTAGCTGGTGTTTTGGCATTGCTACGCTAGTTGAAGTAGTTACTATACGCACATGGGCAGGTATTATCAGTTGAGTGTTACGGTATGCCGCAGCCCGGTATGCTGTGTAAGGGACACCGGTGTTAAGGGCTTACCCACCAGGCATGGAGCAGGGACTTGGCCGGGAGTAAGTTTGTGAGAGTGACCTACCCGGTAGTTACCAGGTAGGTATATGTGGGAAAGACCTACCCGGTAGCTACCGGGTAGGTGTATGGGAGGAGCCTACCCGGTAGGTGCCGGGTAGGTGTCTGCGGGAGTGCACAGTAGGGAAATGTGAGGGACCTACCCGGTAGTTACCGGGTAGGTGTATGAGAGAAGCCTACCCGGTAGGTGCCGGGTAGGTGTGTGTGGGAAAGACCTACCCGGTAAGTGCCGGGTAGGTGTCTGCGGGGGTACACAGCAGGGAAATGTGAGGGACCTACCCGGTAGCTGCCGGATAGGCGTCTGCGGGAGAGACCTACCCGGTAGTTACCGGGTAGGTGTATGAGAGAAGCCTACCCGGTAGGTGCCGGGTAGGTGTGTGTGGGAAAGACCTACCCGGTAAGTGCCGGGTAGGTGTCTGCGGGGGTACACAGCAGGGAAATGTGAGGGACCTACCCGGTAGCTGCCGGATAGGCGTCTGCGGGAGAGACCTACCCGGTAGTTACCGGGTAGGTGTATGAGAGAAGCCTACCCGGTAGGTGCCGGGTAGGTGTCTGCGGGGGAATGTCAGGGACCTACCCGGTAGCTACCGGGTAGGCGTCTGCGGGAGAGACCTACCCGGTAAGTGCCGGGTAGGTGTCTGCGGGGGTACACAGCAGGGAAATGTGAGGGACCTACCCGGTAGCTGCCGGGTAGGCGTCTGCGGGAGAGACCTACCCGGTAACTACCGGGTAGGTGTATGAGAGAAGCCTACCCGGTAGGTGCCGGGTAGGTG
>JAJFDH010000068.1:0-148152 GCA_028637635.1 Xylariaceae sp. X802 | reverse complement strand
TCCCGAGCTTCCACTTGCAACGTAGGAGAGGGCTTTCATCGTTCTTCGCAGCCTTGGCCTTTTGCCCACCTCGATCGAAGATCAGCGCACTTTCGTCCAAGCGGCTCTTCAGCCCGGCTTAACTACTCGCTTTTGCCCGACTTCAACCAGGTCTATTGGCTCACCTTGGCCCACGGATCGCCATCCCCTCCCGAGCTTCCACTTGCAACGTAGGAGGGGGCTTTCATCGTTCTTCGCGGCCTTGGCCTTTTGCCCACCTCGATCGAAGATCAGCGCACTTTCGTCCAAGCGGCTCTTCAGCCCGGCTTAACTACTCGCTTTTGCCCGACTTCAACCAGGTCCATTGGCTCACCTTGGCCCGCGGATCGTCATCCCCTCCCGAGCTTCCACTTGCAACGTAGGGGTTCTGGCCAGTGCCGCGCGTTGACACTGTAACCAAGGGTCACAGCTCCCTATAATGGCCAGCAGATTCTGTTTGATTACGAGATCAGCTGAGCCGCCAAGCTGTATTATTTGGTTGCGGGTAAAAAGAACATACCTTACTCTGGCTTGATGGTTACCGTTTCAGTGTCTGACAACACGAGGTCAATGACTTGTTTGGTTGGCTGGGAAAGCGGTTTGTCTGGTAAACGCGGCTTCTCTTCCTTCACAAGTTTCTGCTCCGAGCAGTTGGCAGCCTTGTGCCCAAGCTTGCCGCAGGCATAGCATCGCAACTTGCCGTGGGCCGTCAGCCTACTGGCTTTGCTGCGATCTTCATTCAAGCGGCGGTCGCTGCGTCCCCGGGCTCCCTTGCCATCCTCTTTCCCCTCGTCATCTACATGCGAGCTGTCCGCGTGGGATCGTTTACGCCGCCCTGAACGACTGGTTTCTTTTTCTTCCCCACCGAGGGCACGTTGCTCTATCCATAGCCGCTGCGCAATTGAAGCAACAGTTCGGGCACTTTTGATAGGCACGCCGCGCTCTTCGAGTGACTTACGTAGCTGCTCCGGCAGCAGTGCAAAAAATTCAAGGGCAAGGTCCAATCTCTGCCCAAGCACTACGTTTCGTTCCAACCTCAAGACCATCTCCAGCCACCGATCATAGAAATCCTGTGGTGATTCGCCGCTCTCAGGCTTCATTCTCTGCCTCTCCTGTCGAATCGCGAAGTTCAGACCGATCTGGTTGATGAACGCCCAGAAGTCGCTCAGCGTGGCCTCTGCCAACGGATCATCGTAATCCAAGGAGCTGCGATGAGTCCGCCATCGCGTCTGCAATTCGTGGGCCATATGCCCCATAGCCCAGTCAATCTGTGTCCGGTCCGAGCATCCGGGTTTCAGCTGGTTGGCCTCTTTAATCGCGCAGATCCAGTCTTGCACTTCGTCGGTCGTCGCGGCGACGGTGAGCCGCTTGACCTTGTAGGTTGGCGGCTCGATGTTGCTCGATTTCGCGCGATCAGCCACGCTTCTTTCCAGGAGTTCTTCCAACAGCTCCGTCTGGCGAGTCTGCTGGCGGACCATCTCCTGTACTTGCCGAATCTGGTGGTCTGCCTGGGTTTTGATCAGACTTTTAGCCCAGTGGGGAATCTGATCGTCTGGGGGAGGGGATCGGTGGCGCCCGTGAGGGTGCCGATGTGATGAGCCCTCGTCGTAACGGCGGCTCGAGCCACTGATCTCAGGCTCGCGGTAACTTGGGCCGGGTGTTGCTTCCCGGCTCTTGCCTGGGTCTGAATAAATTGAGAAGCTCCCGATAGAGGGTCCGATGCGTGGGGGAATCGACATTTCCCTGGACACTGATCTCAATGGCAGCCGGAAAAGGGGGAGTGAGGGTGCGAGCGGTTCTTGGTGTGGCGGCGGATTCATTCCTTCTTCTGACATCAATGGCCAACGTCTCTGAGACAAAGTGCGAAGCATCTCCTCCTCCTTGGGCATATCTTCTTTCGACATCAATGGCTGACGTCTCTGGGCCATATTGTGAATTCTCTCCTCATCCTTGAGAGAGAGGGGCTGCGTCGACGCTACTGAGCTCGGGCTGCGGTCCAGCCGATCATCGGTCTGCTGCTCCTCATTTTCGTCCAAAGCAAATGTTACACGCGCTGCTTGAGACCGAGCTCGTGTGGTTATTGGGCTACGAGCCCGCGCGTTTTTCGTATTCCATTGAGAAGCCATCGTTTTACTGTTGGATAGATTGAAGCAGCGGAGGATAGACAGAAGCAGCGGAGGATAGACAGAACGGAGGATAGACAGAAGCAGCGGAGGATAGACAGAACGGAGGATAGACAGAAGCAGTGAAGGAAAAAGAGAACTAGGTCGGTAACGGGGCGGTTGCCAAGTGAATCTCCTATATAATGTAATACTATATGTGCAAAAGTTCCAATTAGTTACAGTGGCTTCTGACTGATCAACATTTTTGCGTGAGCAACGTGTATGGGCGGTGTGCACTGATCGTCTCGTGGTCTTGGTCACCCCTGGGCTGTGGCGGTCGTCTCGACCTATTGCCGCCGGATTCAAGCTGCTATACGGACGCATACGCCAAAGCATTGCTGGGTTGCAAAGAACGGATCGGGTTTATAGGATCTACCATCTTCATCCCAAGCGGCAGTTGATGATTTCAATTCCAATCGGCGTCTGGTGCGATGATTGTGGTGTCAGTATCTCTCCTGACGTTCTCACTGATCTGTGTTGGCGTTGCGAGACCGTGCTCACCGCAGCCAGGATCGTGATGTGGGTCAGCGATATCAGAGAGAGCAGTGGCTGGCAACTCGCCACGTCTCGTGGCGAGACGGCACGAAGATTATGATCAGTTCGATTTCATTTGAACATTTACCCACTCTATCCACAACCGTAGCCATATCATTGCCGCCGAATACGAGCGGTGTCATATAATCACTTGCGTTATAGGAGCGGCGTGCCAGATATGGGATGGCCCTTTTCGAAGCTTCAGTTGTTCTCGGTACGCATTTGTTGCGTCTCATCACGTAGAAATTGCTAGCCTTCGCGATCAGTTACCAAAAGATGAGGGCCGCTCTGGCCTCAATCGCCTGTCAATTTCGCTTTGTATGTATAAACCCCTACGTCCTAAGAGCGGCGTTCCACGTCCTTTGGATATTGTATAGGCCCTTTTTTTACTAACTCTCACGGAGTTGCAAGCCACGGTGTGTGAAAAAGTTGGGAGCGGTTCAGGGGCCCAGCGGTTGGAGTGGATTAAGGCGGTCAATGTCAAGCTTCGCGATCATTTACCAAGAAATGACGACTGCTCTAGGCCTCAAGGGCCAGTCAAATTCGATCTGTATGTATGAACACCTGCGTCATAGGGGACAGAGTTGGCGTGTGGAAAATTCGAAGGCAGCCCTGTTGGCCGGGCTCAGGCCGAGCGGTTGGATTGGGTAGAAAGGGGTCATCAAGCTTCGCGACCGCTTCCCCAAGGAATGCGGACGGTTCTGGGCCTTTGATCGCCAGTCGAATTCGATCTGTATGAATAAAGATTTGGGTCATAGGAGACTGCGAGCGGTACGCTAGGTCTGGATGTGGAATGGCGCCTTGCAACTCCTACAGAGCGTGTGAAAATTCGAGTGCGGCCGTGCTGACCTGGTTCAGAGGCCGAGCGGTTGGAGTTGATAGAAAAGGGTAATCGAGCTTTGTGTGTTGTTTACACTACAGTAAGATGGATTGTTTATATCATTAGAAGCTGTCCTAGAGCCCAATCGGTGTTTGCCCTTCATACATAGGCCACGGATCATAGAGTCTGATTTTCTGAATCTGTGCGTCGAATTCTCTGTTCGTATAGCTGTGCCGTCGATCCGCGTTCCTTTTCTCGATCATTCCAATGGACACATTTAGCGATGATGGTGTTTCCGGGGAGTTCACCCCAAGGTCTCCGGCTGCTCCTGTCGAGCCGCCTGTCAAGTCGAAGCCGCCTGTCAAGTCGAACGTAAGTTCCATATACCGTGCCTCATAGATAGACAGATCTAACAAGCGCGCTATATATAGACGAGAATCGCGTTGTTGTCATCTCGGACGACTATGCAAGCTCGAAAGCGGCGTGCCCAACGGCCCGCCGACGATATTGTCGTGAGTGCGATCAGTGACGATGTACGAAACCAAATAAAGCAAGCAACTTATTCCTTGATTAACGTATAATACTGATCGCGTGAAGGACGAGAAATTGCGAAAATTGGGCCGCAGTTCGCGTTGGCAGATCTTCCTCTACCATCGCCATATACCAAACAACGAGGGGGACATCATCGAATCAGCGTACGGCGCCATTGATCCTGATTCTTCCCAGTACGAGGTAGCTCGGCAGCGACTGGTAGATGACCAGAAGAATTTCAAGTCCCAGGTCTTGCAAAGTATGGCTGTAAGTAAAGCTTCCGCAGATCGAGACACCATAAATGGATCAGCTCACCAGAGTCATACAGAAATTGTTAGAGATGCACGCAACCGAACCAGGGAGCGTACTCCTCGACCTGGACCTGGTGGTAACAGCCACCGATCGGCTCCGGAATGATATCAAGGCGGCGTGGTCCCCGGAGAATTTCTTCAAGGTGTGGAAGTATATTCACGGGTACGTTGACTATGAAAAGTCAAGTGATCTGGGCCAGTACTACATGAAACGTGAGCATTGCCGTACATTGCTAGCAGAGCGCTGAATGTTAACGATATTCATAGATATGTTCCTGGGGCTGGCTTATGAAGTCACCCTCTGGCTTCGCGCGGCCAAGACCAGCGAGGGAGCAGGGCGAGCCAGTAAGTGGATTGTAGAGACAGATCGTAAAGACAACCTAGTCCAGAGATTAATGAGCTATAGAGCGCCAGGAACTACATGACTTTTATTACGCAATGCCAAAGAAAGTCCAATTTAAGGCTGTCGATAAGTCTTGCTTTCACGAGATCTTTCAGCAGCAGCTTCACCGAAAGCGGCCGAAGAAAAAAGACCCCGCCGATGAGCAAAAGATCGTTGGTAAGATAGACAGGAACCAGCTTCTTCTTGTTGATATATACTGAGGCTAACTTGGCAGATCGGTTCGACATCAAGGAGACGCCTCCGCCTCCCCCTAATGCGCATGGTGATCTCTAGTCTGTTAGAAGATAGTGTATTTAAATCTGTGTTCAGCATGCGTCGGTACGAATAGCAATGTCCGCGCAGCTCGAAGGTTGGGCTGTCGAGGAGTCGAGCTGTCGCTATCGGGAGGAGTCGAGCTGCTATTAATAGTATATGATTCGGCTGGCGTACGTGGTAGCCTTGCGTGGTGGTAGCCTCGCAAAAAAGGGCAGTGAACTGATTGGCCGGTTTCTCCAGCCAGTCATATTTTCGTCGACCACAGATCTTATTCTACGTAAGCCTTTCAACACTGATCGTACGTCTGCACCACCGTACAAAGCCTACTGACCATACCACAAAACTCATTAGCAATATGCGGCGCCCCGTGAGACGTAGGGGTAAGGCATTCTTTATCCGTCAGGCGGAGGCTCGGCGAGCTGCGGTACTGCGAGCTGCAGCACAGCAAACGCAATCAGCATCGGTATCGCCATCATCATCGTCATCCAGCACCAGGAGTAACACGAAGCGGCGTCGGTTCTCCGGTCACGGTGACGATGACGATCAGTATGCTCATGAGACTTTTGCACCTACGGCTGTAAGGAATTGCGTCCCTTCCGACTGATCTGTACAAGTCCAATAGCTGATCCAACGGTATATCCGTAGGCCTTAGATGCTGCCGAGCTAGTCGAGATACTCATCGGGGGCATCGAGAAGCAGGAATCGATAGTCGAGCCGATCGACCTTTCAGAGAGAGCAGAAGATGTGGCAGAGGACTTGCCTACCACGACCGAACTCCAAGATCTTCTTGACTACCAAGAACTGGGCGATATACCTGATAACGGATCGGATGAAGCCGAAGACATTGACGATAGTACGGACATCGATACCCCGGACACCGCGGACAGATTCACGCCAATGGACGCTGATCCATTCCTAGATTCAAGCACGCCCATCGAGCACACCCGTAGAGATCATCAATTGAGTGATTTCTCGCTAGCGCTCGGTTTATACTGCATCCGGCAGAGCGTCTCTCGCAAACAATACTCTATGTTGCGAGAGATCTTCGAGCTTCTCAAAAAAGATTGTATGAGCAAGCTCAACAGCTTGCCCGCCACGGTCGATACACTCAAATGTCAAGTAAGGGAGCGGATGCCGCTGCTCGAGATGAGGTCCAAGGAGCTTGTATTAAACCCGAAGAAGGTGTGCTGTAGCCGGAAGAAGCGAAGTCCCCAAACAAGATATGTTCTTCCTGAATCCGATCAGTCTATTCAGTCGCATATTATCATCACAGCTCTCGCATTCTATGTATTTTGGCATGGCGCAGCTTGTTGATAATCCGTCGGAAGCGTGGCACTCTATGCAATGGGCTGCATCCATTCGCACGACATCTGGAGATTTCGCGTGGTATCCTCCGTTTCCTAGCAATGATCCCATCCTACCTGGTGACAGCGTCAACTACAAATGCGCTCACACACTCTGCTTCTGCCGCCAAACAGACGAAGATCTGAATGATCCAACACGCTGCCATACTGGCCAGATACAGGCTATATATCGTGATCATAGAACAGCCAGCCGTCAGTTGGGTATGTTCTCGACCGAGGCCGAAGTCCAACAGGGAAGAAAAGGCGACGTTGTAATAGTCATCGGTCGCTTTTGGAGGGGTAGCAGACTGCTTCAACAGATCTCGAAGAATAACTCAGAAGTCCGAATCAACCCGCTTACTGAGCGCGATCTGTCACCCGGAGAGCTTATTCTTTGCATTGACCCTTTAGAATTGGTATCGAACAGTATGATACTAGGCCGGGTTCACATGGACTTCGATTTCGCTTTCGAGAGCGGTACAACATTCGCTGACGATCCTCGACCGTCGTACCACCCAATGATCCGCCGTGTCTTCAATCACACTCAATCCTACTTCATGCCTGTATGCAAAGTGCCGCCCGTGCCGGGAGCACTAGAAGTACAAGAGTTTGGTCGCAGCTACCTGATCGACAGGTTCGCTCGAGCACACACCAAGGTTCGATCATTACCCGTCTTGACTTTCGCTGACGGCTTTGGGTTATACCGATCAATGCTTAAATCTGTCATGGGAGTATATAACCAGATAGCTGCTCTCCCCAAAGCTCAGCACACGCGGCAGATAAACATATTCCCACTAACACTGGGACCACACGGTTCGAACTTCACGGACGTTATCAAGGCTCTAAAGCCTATGACCGCTCTAGACAAGGGGCTGTTGGTTGAGATCAGTGGGCAACTCACCACGCTCTGTGCCCCTATCCTTGCGTTTACTGGCGATATGCCGCAACAACAGATGAACTCCGGTATGCTAGGCCCATCAGCGGGCAAGAGCTGCCGATACTGTCATGCACAAGACCAGGATAGAGGTAATCTCAACTTCGACATCATTGCCAATGCTCGTGGCCACATGGAGGTCCTGAGACAACGCCGGCATCTAGATCGGTTGAAAGCAAAAAAGAAAAAGGAGGAATACGCAAGAGCACAGGGCCTAAACCTCGAGCCGTCGGCAGTTGCTCTGCTAGCCCCTGCCCTTGATATAATAGGGGGCCGACCAAGTGACTCCGCGCATTCGGAATTCGGAGGCATCACGAAGATGATCCACGAACTGATCCTGGACCAGGTTTGACATCGGCCCCAACCACTAAACTGCTCGAATACTGACTTCAATGATCAGGCCTTGACATCCGACGCAGTCATAGAATACTCACGGATGCTCCGGAGAATGCCGTTTCCGCCAGGATGGCCCGGTATCCCGGCTCCACACCATGTAAAAACTTACAGCCTGTCCGACCACGCGCGCTGGTCCATACTAATGACAGTGCTCGCTCGTTGTTGGCTGCGAGAATTGCACCTAAAGCCCACGTTCATAGGAGCTGTGAAAGCAATGTTCACGAACGAATCTGCCGAAGGCCGACTAGACAGAAACAGCTCCGCCGTCGATATACTGGTCGTCGTTCTAACAGCAACAGTTGAGGCGAACTGCCTACTAGGGGCAGATCCAGTGGAAGCAGATCAGCCCACTAGGTTTGCCGACGTTGTATATAACAGCCGCTGTCTATTCCAAAAGCTATCTAGGGCAGCGGCTCTGTCTAGTGATCAGGCTGCGAAAAAGAAACACGCCACGGCTTCAGTCCGATCGGTGAGTGTTGCAGGATCTGTTGCTGGCAAAGCGGGAGATGCCGTGATCAGTTCAATTGAACAGGTGGATGCCGACATCAGCAAGCTACCTTCATCGAAAAAAGGTTCGGAATACAGGAAACAGGCATTCCGTCCTAACGTACACATCGGGTTGCATTATCGGGATGTCTTCCGTCGATATGGATCTGTGCCCCTTCTGATGGTCTTGCCTGGAGAGTTGAAGCACAAGTAAGTCGATCACTCCAGCTGCTCGTATAGTTATGGCTAAAGCCACACAACTGATCTGGCCAGAGAGCCGCAGTGCTAACGATAAGGATGCCCCGAGCCCCGAGCACATGTTACGTTGCTAATTTATCTCTGCATAGGCTATGGAAGAACATCGTGACGAAGACCAATCATCGTAGCCCAGAGCGCGATCTGCTTGACTACGAAAATCTGGTACAGACACTTCGCCTAACTCTCCTAGGGGCTTTCAGGCACGATGAGCCACAGATAACTTCCCTGATCGAGGATCTCAGCAAATCAGTGCCAACGATGTTCGCGAGCCTCCTGCCACCAGACAGCAATGACGCAGATACCGAATACCTCGATGATCCGTCCATCGCAATGAGTGCTGTCGTTGGGGACGCTGCTCACTGGAGACCGTCCGTTCTTGTGCGTTTGAAGACAGAGCATTGTAAAAATAACCTCGAGCTGCCTGTGCGAGAAAGGGAGATGTCCGTGGCGTTCCGTGCCAAGCTGCGAAATGCCTACAGGGCAGAATACGCAAAAAACGTCATATCCACAACCAACGCTCCGATCATGTGGTGGAAAAAGCTCTCATATTCGGCTAGGTACGTGAGATTGCTGCACTGATCGGCGTCAAGCATGACTGACACCCCGATCTGCCCTTAGTAACGACCAAAATGCGAGGCGTTTTGTTTTTTCACGCGGGCAATATATTGCTTACCGCTGCCGTGACGCAGAGAAAATCAGTGAAGCAAGGCTTGACCACATCTTCACACACGAGGAGATAGATCTGCGTAAACTACCGACAGATCCGTTGAATTAGACCGCGCTAATATTTATTAGGAGGCCGTAAAAACGTTTTCATTTTTCTGGTTATAACGCCCGTCATGAGGCTCCCGGAAAGACAGGATCCGTTAACGAGACTCCCTATCATGCGACTGATCGGCGGTCCACAACCTGTATCAGCCGCGAGCTCTGTGTCCGAGACTGGGCAAGACATCGTGGGCCTACCTGCCATACTGAATAATACTCTGTATATGATACCTTTCACACAAGACAGCTTAGGCAACTATGAGCTTATTACGAATCCATCCGAAGCCTCGGACGAACTATTATTTGTAAACTGGCAGATCCACGTTGGTGGCTAGATCGGTTCGTATCCCTGGCTAAATAACAAGAAAAGCTGTGAGCTCATGGTGTCAACCTAGGTCCAGAAATCGAACAGCCTCCCGATCAGTCACCCGACACCCAGACTTCCGGAAATCGAGCTGCTTCCCTAGGCGTAGGAAATGGACAAAAATAAATGCGAATTGCATCTCAATTCGCATTTATTTTTGTCCATTTCCTACGCCTAGGGAAGCAGCTCGATTTCCGGGAATACTGATCGAAGTCTCTGACTAAATGACAAGAAAAGGTGTTAGCTCATGGTGTCAACCCAGGTCCGGAAATCGAGCAGCTTCCCGATCAGTACCCTCGAATTCGATCAGTCACCTGACACCCAGACTTCCGGAAATTGAGCTGCTTCCCTAGGCGTAGGAAATTGACAAGAATAGATGCGATTCGCATCTATTCTTGTCAATTTCCTACGCCTAAGGAAGCAGCTCGATTTCCGGGGATGCTGATCGGGGTCTTGCCGCCATGTGCCTTGTACGCCTGGTTGAACTTTGAGGCGAACGATTCAGCTTCGTCCTTTCTGCAGGAGTTTCCGCAACTCGCTTGGGAGGTCTGGGTGTCAGGTGGCTGATCGGGAGGCTGCTCAATTTCCGGGGATGCTGATCGGGGTCTTGCCGCCGTGTGCCTTGTACGCCTGGTTGAACTTTGAGGCGAACGATTCAGCTTCGTCCTTTCTGCAGGAGTTTCCGCAACTCGCTTGCGTTGGGTTCGAAGAATGGCTTGCATTGGCAGCGGCGGGTGATGGAGCGGCGGGTGATGGAGCGGCGGGTGATGGAGCAGCGGGTGATGGAGCGGCGGGTGATGGAGCGGCGGGTGATGGAGCGGCGGGTGGCGGCTCGAATTCGGACGTACTGATCGGCCGTGGATCGGAAAAATGTGTATCTAGCAGTCCTAAAATCCGTGAACGGTGTCTCATATTAGCAACAGCTTCAGAAATCAACAGCTTGAGAAATCAACAGCTTGAGAAATCAACAGCTTGAGAAATCAACAGCTTGAGAAATCAACAGCTTGAGAAATCAACAGCTTGAGAAATCAACAGCTTCAGAAATCACCAGCTTCAGAAATCAACAGCCCACACACAGCTTGTCTCCTATCTAACTAGCTTCCAGAATCAACAGTTTATGAACAAGAAGTTGCGAATCAACAGCTTGTGGAATCAACAGCTTGGGAAATCAACAGCCCACAGCGCGAGCGGTCCCCCTATCTAACGGCTTCCGTAACCAACAGCTTGAGGAATTAGCAGCTTGTGGAATCAACAGCTTGTGGAATCAACAGCTTGTGGAATCAACAGCTTGGGAAATCAACAGCCCACAGCGCGAGCGGTCCCCCTATCTAACGGCTTCCGCAACCAACAGCTTGAGGAATTAGCAGCTTGTGGAATCAACAGCTTGAGAAATCAACAGCTTCAGAAATCAACAGCTTCAGAAATCAACAGCCCACAGCGCGAGCGGTCCTCCTGTCCAACGGCTTCCGCAACCAACAGCTTGAGGAATTAGCAGCTTGTGGAATCAACAGCTTGAGAAATCAACAGCTTGAGAAATCAACAGCTTCAGAAATCAACAGCTTCAGAAATCAACAGCTTCAGAAATCAACAGCCCACAGCGCGAGCGGTCCTCCTGTCCAACGACTTCCGTAACCAGCAGATCAAGGAAATCAACACCTCACAGCGCGAGCGGTCCCCCTATCCAACGACTTCCGTAACCAACAGATCAAGGAATCAGCGGCTCAAAACCGCGAGCGGCTAACCCTTCCGGGGGCTGCTCGACTGCAAAACGGCTCAAGGAGGTAGAGCGGCTACAATAGTAAACAGCTCGCGCGCAGATAAACGGCTTAGAAAAGCAGAGGGAGAGAAAAAATCAAGCGGTGTTCATTCCACTGCACTTTTCCAGAGGCTTAGTCAGAATAACGGCTAATCTGCGGCACATTTGCGGTTAAGCTGACTCAGCATACGACGCTATAGAATGATTGGGGCTTTCCCTATGTTTTCTAGCGGCAGGCTACGGCCAACGGACCGTGTCACTACCTACCTCTAGGTACACTACAACTCATGAATTGGTGCTCTGGCCAGAAGCTCTGGCTCACGATTTCCGTCGTTTCCTCTGTGAAACGGACAGCCCGAATCCTGAAACCCAATCGTCGATTCATCAGAGGCTCGATTCAAAGTCCGGGGCACGCCAAGAGATACCGTTATAAGCAGTTCCCTTTACCCGTTACGTGCATATTTCACATGACAAATTGAGCAGCTCTCTTGCCTGCTCTAGTGTATACGAACAATTTTTCAATTCGAACTTCCTACGGGGTGCATTGTCCGCTTCTTACCCCTGTCAATGGCACGCGGCGGAAAAGAAACCATGAAAGACACGTTGAGGACAGCTTGGTTGAAAGGCCTGCCGGGCTTCCTAGAATGGAAACCAAGGTCAAAAGAAAATTGAAAAAGAAAAAAAGCCATGTGTTGGAATCTGGGGGAGGTAACGCCATTGTCTCGCTTCTCTCAATTATTCGGCACTGGCGGTGATCCACGCCGGAAACATCGATCCCGGCACGATGAAAGCCCTGGACAGAGGCTAGATGGATCGGTACCGTACGTGTCTAGCTATGTTACCGGTGCCGTTACCGTTACTGCCATCCGAGACCTCGACAAGTGGCTGGCAGCTATTGCAGGCGTCCGGTCAACCATTGATGATCGACACAATTCAATACATCATATCTTCAAGTGAACCCGGTACGCTCGCAGACTCGAATCTATTTATATAGGTAGCTTATATAACAAGAAAGAAGGGTCATCATTCCGTCTTCGCAAAGTGCAACAACCACACCGTCGCATTCAGTTGAAAACCTGCGATATAATACCCCGAGCTGACATCAATATCCGTCGATAGTATCGCCACTCAGCGCAAATAGAACAATACGCGAACGGAAATATTAGGCACGAGTACGTGGTTGGTCTTATCTCACGTGTCTAGAACAAGGGGGTCAGTTGTCATGCCATCATGATGTCGACATCCCGGAATCATGTCAGCGATCACCCTCGATACCGGGACCGCAGCAATACGATGGACTTATGTACGATTGATCTAGATTAAATCCTTCGGATCTCCCACCCCAGCCAGGCGATCCGGGGCAGTCGATGAATCTTGCAACGCGTCGATGCGCCAGAGTCAGAGTCGCACGGAACACCCAACATCCCCATCCCCGTCGCAAAGCCGTTGACACACCGCATGGCCCCCAAGGCTACGTAGGTCTGTACGATACGTATGCGTACCCAACGCAGCCCATGCAACACGTACGCAAAAGGTCGCCAGCAAGAAACTCATGCCTCCTGCCCAGCGTGGCAGTCTCAGCTCAGGCCGTCACAGCCCCAACGCTGCACAACACCACACAATCCAACGCAGGACAATACACCACGACGCATACAAGGGAGTAGAATCATCACCACCGCCATCCCCATCATCGCAATATATTGAGTCCTGACGTGGACAGAACGAAGCGAGGGAGGGTATCGAATCTGCCCGGCCGCCTCCTGACAACCACGATTGTAAGACTGTCAAGTGAGAGCGGTCAACCTAACTAACCAAGAACGCACAACAAGAGAAATAGTAGAAATAACACCACAATAAAATCGCGAATATAATCCCCAAGCGAATCCGCTCCAACGCGCTCACCGAGGGAAGCTGGAGCAGTATACAGTCTGTATACCCGTGTGATCCCATGATGGCATACAAATGTAGTCCGTATCACCTCCAGTAAGCCCAGATATCCGCAACTAAGCGAAACCAAGCAACGAAACAAATCCGTCACGGTATATATAGCGTAGTACCATGGAGAACACGACGACCTATAAACCCTCCATAGCAAGATCCCATTCCCCAAGTCCCTCCACCAACCCAAAAAGGTAACCCAGCAAGAAAACAAGCAAGAGAATCCCCCAAACCAAGCAAAACAAAACTCCAAACCCCAAAAGTGAAGCACCATCACCATAAATCAGTAAACAGATCAAACCAAGACTCCAATCCCAACCAAACACAAGGGCCGAAAGACCCCGACAAAGGGCCTTTAGTCAAAAACACCACACAAATCACCACCCCAAAGCCCTCCCCCCAACCCGGCATAAGCGCAACAATAAGCCGAGAATGACGTACATAACCACCCAGAAGCAAACCAAACAAACATCGCCAACTATTGCCCAAGCAAAGAACAAGTTGAACAACCAACCAACCAACCAACCAACCAACCAACGCTATACAGTTCAACGCCCCAAGCCGACCCCGAAACCCCGCGTAATATGCTAAGTACTTACCTACCTTAACATAGATACCCAGCCTGCACATAAAAACATCTATACCGTGACACTTCCCCAAAAGAACAGAACAGAACAGAACAATAAACCCGCCCAATCCCCCCCCCCAAAAAAAAAAATGAATAAAAACAACCCCCAACCCCAACAAGTACCACCCAGAAATCCAGAAATCCCAACCACGATCAAAAAGATGCTACATACCTACCTACCTAGTTAGGCGTTCACTGTTACCAGGCCACATAGTGCCGATCGCGACCGAGATCAACCAAACACAAGAATACCGGAAATCCTCATATTACACACGTCTGTATGGGTAGCGTAGCACTGTAACAAGTATTAGTTCATAAGATACTTATCAACTTACTTACTTAAGTAAGCACGACACAAAGAACTCCCAATAAACCTTCTAGAACCGAACTACAAGCTGCGCGGACGATTCAATCCAGGCATATTCTTCTACAATCAACATACCCCAACACCAGCAACGTCAAAAGATTTCACAGCACAGAAGCAAGCGATGGACAGCGTAACGCCAACAGGTAGCTACGACATACATAACCACAATAAGCAGAAGAGAGTAAGCATACAAGTGAATCCATGCCATCAGAACCCCATTCTGCGCTTTTCCCCCGCCGCCCCAATCCCCCATTCACTCGTAGTCGCCCATTGACATATCATCGATCGCGTCGTGGTCTCATGTCTACGTATAACGGCCTGCTCGCGACCCAGTCGCTGCTCACTCCAAGCCTCTGAACCGACGGTTAAACTCCTCTACCGCTACAGCCACCATCCGATAAAGGAATGATCTTCCACTTTCTTCTCCGATCGGGATGAACGGGCCATTGGTGCCACCGCGCAAGATGATGCTGAGCCCCGTCCGCTCTTTGGCGATCGTCTGAACATCTTGGAGCGGAACGTCCCACTCCGTACTGAGCCGTCTGCTCCGAATAAGAAGGATTCGGCTGTACGTGACCATGACCACCATGTCTTCCCTAGGTAATTCTATATGCGCAATGTAATCTTCGTTGAAGTACTTCCCGTTGTCCACTTGTTTGAGCCACGATTGTCCGAGTGCCTCACGCTGATTGTAAGGGCGGACAATGCCATCCGCGGGAACGAATCGCGCAATGCGGACCCGATCGAGCTCGGACCCGTCAAACACAGTGGTGGTGTTGCGAATGCCCTCGGAAACGTTGGAAGCCAAATCGAAGACTCCTACCGCTGGTTTCGTGGCGAGCCCAATGAAGCCCTTGCCTACACCTTTAAGAAAACCGACTGCGCCTTCTTGCTCAGCGCCCTCCAGTGGTTTGCGGGCGACGCCACCTATTCCAGATGCGATCGAAGTTAGGAAAGAATTGGCGCCAGCAGTGACACCAAATAAAGCATGCTTAGGTCGATTGCGCGCACGCGTGATACGGCGGCGGTCCTGGAATTGCTTGTCGAGGGTAGCAGCCGCCAGGCCCTTGCCGAAGCTGCCAGTCATTTTAGAAAACGAATCAGAGAAGCCATAGACTGCTTTCTTGACGAAGCTCGCGGCGCCTTTGGCAATTCCTAGTCCGAGATCCTCCGGCTTGTCCGACATGATCAAGCCTTGGTAAGGTTCGTAGAAAACATCTGTGATGCCGCTGCTTATGCTGTTGAACAGGCCGACAGGGTTGCCGAGAAAGTCCGCGCTACCAATGATCTTGTGGACCTGGTAAAGCACTTCTTGACTATAATGATTGGATATGTTCTGAGTGAGCACCGGAATAGAGACTCGGGCGTTCTCTAGAAGCAGCGCATTTAGTCGTATAGGAGCATCATTGACATTTCCAATGGCCATGGTCATGACATTGACGAAGAACATGATGGGATTTCGGGACGACGTCTTATCTTCAATATTCACGCGCTCGGTGCGCATGAACGAGAGGTCAAGCTGCATGGGTTGGATATTTAGCACTTCGAAATAGATATCCTGCCCTGATTCTTCCTGTTTCGGTTCAGGAATATCGAAATCCTCGGCACAGAGCTTGCCTTCATGTGTTTCGGACCACGACGCCCCGGGGACCTTGGAGAAGTCCAGTACGGCGTAGATAAAATCCTCATCGAGGTCAATCGTCATCTGCTGCAGTAATATGGTGGCATATTTGACGTATAGCACACCGTAGCTGTCATCTTTGACTCTTGTGACCATGGCGTGCAGTGAGGGATGTAACTCGGTCTCGCGGGATTGCTTAGGTACTACGCTGGGGTACATGATCATGGGAAATATACCACCATAGAGCTGATTATCAATCTGTATCCATTTTATCGAAGTGCTGATGGTCTGGTAGAGGGCCGACTCATTATACCGGAGGTGGATATCCCTGAAAGTGATATAGGCTAACTCCTTCATCTGATGGTTGATCAATGATATCCCAAAGCCCGACAGCCTCAAAGCGGCCTGGAACGTTGTCTCTGTGTCCTGCTTCTTGACTTCGAATCCGTTCGTACTGCTTGCGCTGCTGCCGCTTTGTGGTTTTTGTTTGTATACGCTTTTGCTGGGATGGAAGTTCGATAGGATTAAAGTCTGCGTCGGGCCGTCTGCAGCGACGCTAATGTCGATGATCTTCTGAGAACCTGACGAGGTGACGAATCTCATGGGGACTTGATTGCCTATTTCTGCGAGTTTGACATGCCTCTCCTTGCCCTGGGCACTTATCACCACTTCCCTATATTTAGCGGCGGGAAAGTCCCAGGCGTATGGCATGATACTGCGCGAGGGTAATCGATATCGAATAGGCCGCCACCCGGAGCGATCCTCGATCCCATCGTCATCTATATTGGGGTTAGCCTGGTAGAAGATAAACTCGGTATCACTCTCATTTCGCATCGAAAATGGCCAGGCTTTCTTCTCCATACTCAGGTGAAGAAATATAGTTGCATCTTCCATCAGGATTTCAACTCGTATCAGTCGTTGACGCTGGCCCGCTTTGGCAATCTTGACATGGGTCGTGCCAAGATCCGAGATATTCATCGGTGATGACCATTGGTTGTCCATCCCCGGATAACACAGCGCAATCTGTTTGGTTTGTGAACGTTGAAGCCAATAAAGGGGCTGAAGGGCTCCAGGTTCTAGCGCCATGATGTTGGATGACCCTGGCTCCCTCACATTGACCAGCTCGCCGATCTTGTTCTTCACTACAAACCTTGGCGCAAGGGTGACAACTTTTGTCAGCTTATATTTGCCCTCACCAGATTCGATCGTAATTCCCACATGAAGCTCCGTTTGTTTTGTAGCGGTTTGTAGCGCTACGTCGGTGGTACTGCCAATGGCGTCGAAACTTTGGGGTTTACTCCATTCTGAGTTACTGAACTTTAGGAGCGCGCGGTTGCCTTGGTCTTCATTCCCGAAGGAGAACATCAATGGCTGCGCTTTGGGACGTCCTCCGTCTTGGGAACTAGACTGTAACGATTGGCCAGCTGCCCTCTTTGCCTGTTGCAAGAATTGCTTCCCGCATATGGAAACCTCCAGGCCAGTTTTGTTCAGGATAACATAGGGGCTATAGATTGTCACTTTAAAAGCACCACCGCCATTGGGGATTTTGAAATAGTGAAGCTTGAGGTGCAAAGCTAGGCCCTCATTATCCCTGCAGGTAAGCTTGTGCTCCTTTCGAAAGTCCTCTTGAGAACCAGGATTGATGATAGCAAACTCGCTGGCTTTGAAGGGCGTATCTTGCATGTCGATGCTTAACAGGAGCAAATGCGACAGCTCCACGACATGTACCGGACTAACACCTCCTTTCCGAAGAAAATTGGTCCAGTCTCTTTTGGAGTTCTTGTCATAGATTCGATATTTGAAGTCGTAAGGTAGAAGATTCTCAAGGACTAGTGGCGGTGACAGCTTGAGCTTCATGTATGGATATCTCCTGTAGACAGTTAGATTATGCTTTTTCTCCTGAAGGAGCCACGTACCCAGTAAGAAAATGACCTTTATCATAGTCAGCATTCAGTTGGAAGTAGAATGGATCGCCATTCTCTCCTTTGCAGACAAGCGTGCGTGTCGGTCTTTTCAACAGGTCTTTCCACCACAAGTGCTCTGCCGACCATGTATATCCAAAGCCGGAATCCGGCCGAATAAGGAGAGACTGAACATAAGCAGCTGCAACGGGAGCTGGGCGACTCTCCCCAGGAGCAATCTTCTCAATCTTCAGCAAGTGGCCTTCTTGGGCATCGTACACACCAAGTTCGACAGGTATCTGCGTCTGATTCTCAACAACGAGAGGTGACCGCAACGTCACGTACTTGATATTGTCGGCGCCAAGATTTACTTCAACAAGCAGGCGGTGAACAGTGTCATCCATCTTGGGCCGTAAACTGTAGAGAAATTCACCCTCGCGATTGAGGAGAATATTATTGACCGGATCGAAGCCACTGCTTTCGATCCGAACGGAAACCTGGTTCGTTGTAGTGCTCTCCGACAAAACGTTCTCACGCATTTTCTCCCAATGTTCGAAACTCCACGGCGCCTCTTCGCCGTCCACCAATTTGAGGGACATGATCTCATTATTGCTTAGAGACTTGGCCTCGACTATGACATCAAACCCGGTATAGTTCCGAATCTTATAAGGCGCTTCCACTCCCCTTGGTTTTCCCAATACGTCTTCATCTTGGGTGAGGAAGTTGAACGATTTTGATGCCAATGCGATAGTCGCTGTTGTGATCGTAACATCGAAGGTTTTCTTCGATATCAAATCGACGGAAAGGCGACCAGTTTCGTGATCTCTTGAGACGCCAAGTCCGGCTTCCCATGGCTCCAATAAGGGCTCCCATGCGGACTTGGCGAAGTTGTAGACATTGATGTACATATCTATCGCAGTTTCGGCTTTAAGGTTACTGGACCAATTCACCGCTGTTGCCGTGAAATTCTTGATGCTCAAGTCGAGGATGGGCAGTTCGTGGACGTCGCCAATTAGCACGACACGTACACCTTCGAGAGTAGCTGTCAGCTCCTCGTGGCACTGCGGTTTCTTGCTAACGTCTGCCGGATGGCGTGCCACGTTCCTTTGGGCTCCGGTGGTCATTGTACCAGCACCCTTCGTCACCCTAGATTTAGTAGTGCCAATGGTAGAGTGTCCCTTTCCACCGGCTGAGCGTTCATTGGTGGAATATCGGCGTTTCTTGCTAGACGCATCCCGAGGATCCTCGGCATCTTCTTCTCCTGATAGCTCCGAAGCTTTGCTAATGATCTGAAGCACTAAAAGGATATCTCGAAGGGAAAGTCGTAGGATGAGTGGCTCGATATCAATATGTATGTTCGTGGAATGTGGTCGTGAGCTGTCCATAGAGACTTGAATCGAGAAATCATCTAGGACACGTAACCGAGATTCATCGAACTTGTCCATGCGGCAAAGAAACATACCGACCTCTGATACTTGAAATGTGAGCGCGTGTTGTTGCGACAATAATACTTGTTTTGTCCCTAATACAATAGCCTCTGAGCTATGGCTGAGGGGGTTTGCTATCAGGATGACTTGAGCATCCACAATATTGAGGCGGAATGCCACGTTCGTCTTCGGTGTCTCCGCTACTGTGTCCTCATGTTGAAATGTTCTTTGATCTCGAGATTGTTTCCCGGGCAACTGGACTTGCATAGAACCAGCATCTGAAGTGTCGGGCGTTTCTGTGGGACTTCCTACGCTCTCTGGGGCCGTTTCTTCGACCTGCAATCCGATAGCGAGAAATTTCTGGATGGCAAATATGTAGTCTAAAGCAAATATGACCCTCGGGCTGTCGATAACCACAACAGCGATCATACTTCGCTCCTTGCCTTCAGCCATCGAGACAGTTGCCATGAATTGTTGAACGCTTTTATTCGAAGACGTCATGATTTTCTTGTACCGGTTCCCTTCGCGCGCGCGGCTGTCATGGATGGTGAATGAATTGATCATAAACTCAGCCTCGAGCGAGTTGTTAGCAAGCATCCGAAGTTTTAATTTGCTGTCGTCTAGGGAGAACCGGGACAAACTAGCTGTGTCGGCGTTACCAACAGGCCTGTCCTGGTGGGCATTGAGTAGCTCGAGCCCAATTTTATGAATGGAGAAGACAAGATCGAGCTTTGTCCATGTGTTTTCTCGTGATCCTAGTTCAGGAGATAGATCGACGAGACGATCATCACTGGTGCTGGAGGCCGATGACAAGGTCTTCGCCCTACGTAGCGTGCCTTCGTCCACGTCTCGTTCTGCTTCCTCTTCACTAGCATCTGCATTCGTCGCGAAAGCAGCCGGAACTGATCTGGATATTGCCAGTAAATATCTTAATTGATACTGGGTGATTCGAAGGTTTACGTCAGTCACGCTGCCTTCGATCTCCATATCGGGGCGTTTCCATCCTTCTTTGTGTTCTGCATATGTGACATGGAAACCAAGATCAACGTGATCAATCATTTCTAGTTCTTCAAACTGGTCTTCCGGATAATGGAATAACGATGTCAGCCGAATGTTTCTGATGCCAGCGGAGAGCTTCATGGCTATCTCAGCACCCTCGGAATCATCCAGAGGGACAAACGTATTTTGGGCATAAATCTCTCCCAAATAGGCAGTTACCAAATCTCGCCTTGGTCGATCGGGGGAAAGTGGTCGCGGAAAGACAATTATGGGCGTGTTGATAATGATATCGAACTTGAACTTGCTGGTAATCTGCTGAAGTTGTTGGGCTTGATTCGCTGCAGCTTGGCGCGCGGCATTGTATATTGCTTGCATTTTCCCAAACTTCACCAGAAACTCGATGATTTTCCTAAAGGGCTCTTCGATAAAATTAATCTTGATCGAACCGGCGCGAAGGAAGATTGAAGTATCGTAGCCAGGGTAAACCTTATCGTCGCTCGGATCAAAAGTTTCGTAGCGGAAGTCGGCAAGCTCGTGACCTTGAATCGTAACCAGCTGGCGGAAGCTCGAGTCTTCTACAGCGCCGACATTTACGTCGTCGATCAAAGTCAGATTTCCAAGCTTAGCCGCAACCCTCATAGTTCTGCCGGATATGAAGACCCCAACGTCGGCCTGGTTGAAAGACAGGGTTGCTAAGCGAATTCCATCGTTGTTGAGAATCATGCGGATACTCTTCAAATCAACTTTCACGCGTACAGATCCGCTCCCCGCCTGCTGGGAACTCTGGCCAGGTTCAATTATCTCAACTGCTTGAGGATGCCCTCCGGTTTCGGTAATACGTTTCCGAGGCCGATCGTTCGCACTACCGTTGTTGGCAAACGTGGTCAGGATGAAGTCCAAAAGTGTGAGGAGAGTTTTTCTCGTCACAACTATGTTGATTGTGGACACAGCAACGTTGAGGTTTGTCTCTATGCCTTCATACACGGGCATAAATTCTGGAGACTCTTGTGAGACCTTCGTGAATTTGATCCGGACAAGTTCTCTCTGCTGTTGGTCTTCCACGTCACCCGAGGATATTATAGACTTGAATTCGGCCGAGGGGTTATCAACAAAATCATCGACCGTTAGAGAACCAAGGGACACAACTGCTGCTAAATCAAACGGCCGGACACATAAATCTAGCGTAAACTCCTCAGCGACAAGTTCGACAAGGAGCGAATCGGGTTGGCGCCCATCCGGATCGCTTCGGTATAAGGATCCATGTAACTTGTTAACGGCGAACTTGAATTCGAAATTGCGTTGCTGCACCTTGAGTTGTTGGCTCAAATTACCGTCTTCTGCATCTTCGAATTCATCCGAGTCGTTGTCCGATTCATCTTCGAGTATAATGGCAGTCTCATGAGTCAGGAATAAATTAGAAGAGTGTTTGCGGCCATGGCCTCTGTATGAGCGACCTGATCCCGAGCTCAGGAGGCGCGGCCTCATAGCCTGCGGTTGCGTGGTAGTCTGCTGCTGATCATTGCCAAATTTTGGAATCGCAACGTCGATCAGCTTCATTAGACTCTTGTATTTAGTGTCGGACACAGAGACCTGCAAGACAGGCATATGACCGGAGATTTTCACTTTGGTCAAGTTCGGCGCCTTTGGCAAAATTGAGAGGGCGACAACAAAGTCAACATTGATCTTGTCTACGACGTGGAACATACGGCGCTCGTCTTTCTGGACCAACTGGGCTTTAGTCTCCTCGATTGAAGGACCAATCAAAACTTGGGTTGAAGTCAGTTTGACGAGGAAGCGATCGTACATAAGAGACTCAAGTTGCCTGAAGTCATCTTCGGAGAATTTCTGGTGCTGTTTGTCCTGTACTCGCTTCAGTGTGCCCTTATCAACAAGTTCGCTATTGAGACTAATGTGACCGGCATCCAATATAAGACAGGTTGAATTTCTCGTTTTGATGGAATGTGGGATGATGATTAGCGGTGCTTGGAGATCAAGCTTGGCATTGATAGTTTTGTGTTCCTCGAGGGCAAAAACAAGACCAGACCTTGTCTGCTGCCTCAGTCCCTCGACAGTTGCTCCTGCAGACTCCATGAGTGCCGTTATGGATTCCATGTGACGTTCAGGTGGTTTGAAGAAGTCGATGATACCCAGGATGAAGTTCGGATTCCATACAATCTCTAATGGCTTTAACTTAGCTGTAACGGCAAAGTCGCCTTCTCCGTCGAGAGGATTTTGTTCAACTTGTAGGTCAAAGAAAGCCTCCCGAGTGCTGGTCTCGAGTTCAGCTATGGACAGCCGCTTCTGTTCCCAACTATCCGGTGCATCCTTGACTCTCACGATTTCCTTGAACAGACTCTCTGGGGTAGTGCCATCATTGACTCGAAAGTCGCCTAAACTGATGTTGGCTAACCAGGAATCAGTACGCTGCATGGCGCTCGCCTTGAAGACGCCGAACTGCAAGCTTAATAGATCAGTTTTGCCCGCGTGAGGGTTCTGTCTGAGGGTAAAGCTGCCTGTGGACAGAGAGGCATCGACTTGCAATTGAACAGCGTCTCGCGGATAATCTATAGTATCAGCTAGGGCAGCTTTCTCATCCCAGTCAATGGCTTCGTATAATTCCTGACGCTGTTCCTCAGTTATCTGCGTATTTTCAGATGCATCGGCTGTTTCAGCGGGCTTCGAACCCCACACCCAAGAGAGCCATCCTTGTTGCTGTTCCTTCGGCGGCGCGTTCTTAAGAGCGGCGGCGTTCTCCTTTCTCAACTGATTACGAGCTAGAGACCGCCAAAACCGCAAATCTTCATACCCGAGCTTGCATTCGAGCTTATCGATCTCCTCTGTCTCTTGGGGCGATAATTGCTGACTCGACCTCTTCTTGAAAAGTTCAATATAACGGAGACGGTCGTCGCGACGCTCACGGAAGTAGTCCCAGGTCCATCGACGATTTCGCTCGTGTATCTTTGAGAGAACGGCATCACCCGCAAATCTGAGCCATGCTCGTGGATCTTCCTTCGGAGTTACACCCTTCGGCTGAAATCGCTTGTACTCTTGATGTCGTATAAAGTAATGGAAGAGATCCGCCATCATCAAGGCATCCCGGTACTGGTCATCATCGAGGACAATGCCGATTTCATCAAAGAGTAAGTTTGCCTTGAACTTGGGCGTATAGGTATCACCGGACTTATCCAACTCAATCTTGGCCTGGCCAGTCACAGGCTTTAGAATGTACTGATGCTCAAAACCGGGAGTACCTCCACCTTTGCCAATCATAGCCTTAAACTTTTGCATCATCTCGTTGTGCGGCATTAACGGGGTTCCTTCGGAAACCTCACGGCCCGATCCCAGGAGCTCCGAATCTGTGTTCCAGTAAATAGCCAAAGCGGCGAGTTTAGCTAGCTTGTGTGTCGTTTTTGAGGTGTTCTGGATAAAGGTGGGCTTCCATTGGCCATCAGTGCTGACGGCACTGAACTCTTCAAGAGTGACACCCAAAGCGAAAGGATGGCCGGGGGCGGATATTGAGTCCTCGTATCGCACGTGGATATTTCTGACAGTGACCTGCAGATTGTCGACAATCTTAGTGACAAGGCTTTCTGTGAAACTCTGGCTCTTTTTCTGCTCCTCTTGGCTGAGCCCCTCTTGAGTGCGCTCCTTGATGAGCTCGGCCGAGTCCAGCTTTTCCATCTTGATACGCTGTTGCCTTCGATCTTCTTCATCCGGATCGTAAGCGGCCTCTTCTTTGGGCGAGGCTAGAAGAAAAACATCCTCGATGAAAATCTTGACGGGGGCGCCACGCAGGTTGGACCACGGTATTATGAGAGTAAGCTCGCCAAGGTGGCCTTCCACGACGTTGATTGGAAGCTTCAGCTGGTCGAGGGCCTCCCTCCGGAGTTCGAGGTCGCGCAGTTTCACATCGCCGGACCATATGCCTACTTTTAACTGCGCAGGGTCGAAATTCTTCACATACATGCCCAGGAAGCGATTTAGCAACCCGGCGACCAACCCTTCTAACATGGTGACTGGCGTCGGACCGTAACCCAGGCCGGGGACGTAAGGTGGGTCAAGGCGGGGGTGTCGGGTTGCCTCATCTGCTGGAATGGGCGGACGGGAGCATCACCCGATGGGACTCGCAGCTGGTACTTGAGGATGGCCGAAACGCCAAGAATAACTAGAAAGCGTAGGCCAAGGAGAATGTGTATCGCAGCATCTAAGCAGTAGGGAACAATGGCAGGCGAACTAAGCACGCACGGCACAGACACGGTAAGTCGAGCAGGGACTAGGAGGATTAGAGGAATGGTACAGGGCGGGCCGGACGCGAGGGTCAAGTATCGGAAGTTGGAACGAGCCGCGATAGCACCGTGCTGTAATGGATCAATAGGTCTATGAGACTCGAAGACGCTATGTTCTATAAATGGTGACATGGTCAGAATTAGAAGCACAAACACACTAAACCATTTGTCATAGGATGAGACAGAAAAGGGAGGGGAAGGGAGAGGGAGAGCAAGACGGAACGGAGTGATATTTACATGAAAAGAGGCACCAAGCCATTGAATCTGAGCTGGACTACAACGACAAGACGTTGGAGACTCCCAGCATTGCTCGTTTCGCGGTGTTCTCGCAGATTGTGAGGGACAGAGGGCAAATCATGTACTGCCGTATGATAGCCAGGCGGCACCAGGGAGAGGACGATCCTTGCACAAATACCAGGTACGCTCGATTGCAGGCTATTATTTTGGCAGCACAGTCGAGCAGGCTCGAGTGGGAAAAGGGAGAGACGGCAGAAAGGGAAGACAGCGCATCACGGTGGGCAATGGGGGAAGAAAGTTGGGCATCACTGAAGGAGCGTTAGTTTCGATGCGCTCCAGCTTGGTTAGGGTAGGTGGGATGAGGCGTCGCCTGCTAGGTAGAGGAATGGAGCATGGAATTGGAGACAGGATGGGGGCAATCATCGCTTGTTTCACGGTCAGAGACTGGGCTGGTGGCAGCAGTCGTCAGAACGTATTTCTAGAACACCGGAATAAGTAAGCCACAAGTTACGTAGTTAGCGCCACTAGCCGACGAGGGGCAGTACGATAGTTACTAGCCTCGTAGATAAGATAAGCCCTTATCTCGACGGGTACAGTTCCAGCGCTACGGCTAGTTCGCGGTATGTCATGACGTCACAAACAAGATCCGAGGCACCAAGCTCCAAGATGGTGCTGCGATTCCACGATGGTGACGACATTGAGAATGACGCAGACTGGCTACCCGTACGGGCGGCACCCTTTTCGATCCCCAGGGCCAATCGCCAACCTTATGCACAAGTTTCGATATTCTCTCCAAGATATCCATACCCATGTCATCTATAGGTACGAGACATAAGCTTAATCATCATCATGCAGACATGCACATCAGTTTACCTTACCGCCAGCCGTCTCCTGCGTAATACCTTATACGTTTCTATACGTTTCTGTTTCTACCTCACCTCTGGTAAGTCATTGGGCGATTTAGAGCGTTTCCAGCCCGCAACCGACCCCTATTACCAATCAGTATATATCTACGCGACATCAAAACTCATAGTTCTAGGAGTAAGGGGTAGGTAACGAGTAACGAGAACATCCTTCACAGTGGTCGATACTACCGTATGGGTTTTGCTTCCCCTGAACTCGTAGATGAGATAATAACTAGGCGAATACAAATAACGCTGTCAGGCATCAACCTAACTCACTAAGAGGTAGATAACTCAACTCATTAAACAGTCGTATCTTCTCAGTGATCATGTTGCCAATGAGCATGGTGAAGGAAGCGAGATATAACCTGAAAAGCCAAGACCAGAGAAAATCGAGAGAAATAAGAAGTAAACCCGAAAAGCAAGAGTCCAACGCCATGACGGATGACGCCAGAGAAGAAGGAAAGGCCACTCAATAGCAACATAGAATGATAAACAGACCTGATGATATTATAAACAGTCATACCATACGCATCACAGTGAGTGAACAACGATGCGATACAAAACAATCAATCATACGATACCATACGATGCCTATAATCAATCACACGATACAATCAAATCTCATAGACACGCTATGCAGAGTCCTTACTCGCTGACTTATAAGACGTTAGTGTAGGACGTCATCCCGTAGATACAAGCGTCATCGTGACCTACCCGCGCGGCGCCGGGGAGGACATCGAGCTAACAAAGCGTTGGAATATAGTCCAGGTAGCATCTCTGAATGTTCTCTGATATAATCCAGCTCTCGTGCAATTTCTCCGTGTTCCAGAAAAAGAAGGGAATATATCTTCGTTGCTACCCCGAGCTCCTAGCTTATTCGTCGCCAACGTCCGCCATAAACTTATAGTATCTCGCGACAAGAAGGATACAGCCCATCATGCCTACAGGCCGCCGTCCCAGCACGGGCTTCTTCGCGAGCTCATCAGTTGTGAAGCACCACTGGGGCGCGGCAGGAGAACGTGAGATTCACGATCCCTCACTGACGGTACAGCGGATGGTGTTCGACCCATACATCAGGAGAGGTCGGCTAACATTTCCCATCTAGCCACTCTTCATAGGAATCTCCTACATGGTCGCCGAGAACAAGACCGTACTGGCGATCGCGTATCATGACCACACGTATTTGGTCGACTTCATGATTGAGCATTTACCATTTGACAAGACCGGCTTGCACAGGAATGATCACATCGCCGACTTCATCATCGATGCGGGTCGAACGTATGAGTACGAGAACAACGTCAAATTTGTCGGCGCGGCAATGCCAAAGAGACTGGCCGAAATCAGTCCCAAGCTCTGCTCCCGGCTTTGGTTGGATCTCGATGTCGTCCCCATCGTGATTCCGTACAGTACACAGAGCTCTCGCTTTTGGGTAAACAGCGAAGTCGATGAACAGGCTGACTCGATGGCACGCAAATGCGGTGAGCACCATTACTCCTGGCCTCGCTTCCCTTGCTGTTGCGGGCGTGATCTCATACACGATGTTATCTCGAGTCCCACATGCTTTCGAAAATAGTTGAGTCTTCTTCCAGAGCCAGAGCAGCTAATAACGTTGAGAAAAGTCATGTAAGTATAGTGGGCTGAACCTTGCTGGTGGCGAGAGTACTCAATCTCAACAATGCTAACGATACGTGAAGGTTTTTCGGGCCATCTCTTGCTCCCATACTTCAGGTTGGGTTTCGAGGTGTCGTCATGGGCGATCCATCTTTCAAAATCACCCTGGCTTCGCTGGACAACCACCGGAAGACCTGCAGTGAAGCGACTTGGAAATCCATGATGCATTATGCCGCGATATTGAAGAAGAACAAGACCAGAATCGCATTCTTCAGTTCCACTCCGCAAGGAGGCGGAGTGGCTCTCATGCGACACGCCCGTGAGTACAGACAACAATCATGTCCCGTTTCCCCCAATCTCGCCAACGCTATGGGCATGAGTCGTCTGTTTTCGACTCGATCAGCGGTGCCCACATTCCCAAGCTCCCCAAGCGTGTTGTATAGAATGTTCATCTGACTTCTGGCGTCTAAGTGCGTCGCTTCTCGCTCCTACTAGGAGTCGACCTGAACTGGTATGGTACGTGATTATCCTGCGCTTGTTCCTTCGGCCCATGGGGTAGATGCCATCAGCTAATTCCCGTAGTACCAAAACCACGGCCGGGAGTTTTCCGAAGCACCAAGAATATGCACAATATTCTCCAGGGCGTCAGCCAGCCTGGACAGCGCCTGACAGAAGACGAGCGAGACAAGATAAGCGAATGGATATCCCATAACGCCGAGGGTAGCTGGATTTCCCCAGGAGGGCCACTTCGTCCTGTTGAGGAGGGCGGCGCACACGTTATTGTGGTAAGGCGGGCATGGCGAAAGCTGCAGTTGTGAAATTTTCATCTCCAATGACAATTTCAAGCTTGCGATTCCCTCCTCAGGTCAGCATGAGGCTAATATATCAAAAATTTAGATTGATGACCCGCAGATGCCCACATTGATTCCCCTAATTAAGAGCCTCACGCCCTACAGACCCGTCATTTTTCGGTCGCACATTCAAATCCGTGGCGACTTGATAAGCCTAGAGGGTACGCCTCAGCATGAAACATGGAAATTCTTATGGGAAGCGATTCGGCTCTCGGACTTGTTCATTTCACATCCTATTCCCGATTTCGTTCCCAAAGGGGTGGATGGAGATATGGTTGCCTACATGCCGGCGACCACGGACTGGTGAGATTGCTTATTTCGCTTGCGGAGTACATTTCGCTCACTGGTTGAAGGCTGGATGGCCTAAATAAACCGATTAGTCGATGGGATAGCAGTTACTATCTCAGTTTATACAACCGAGAGTGCGACTCTCATCGCATGTAAGTCACATACCGCACTTCCGGGGATATCAGGAAGCTGACACGTAGGGCAAGGACAAAACTTCAATATCCCGAGCGTAAGAACAAGCCCCATTACACAATGACATGGTGACCAACACGCAGTTCACAGGCAGTTATATAGTCCAGATTGCCCGGTTCGACCCTGCGAAAGGCATTCCTACCGTCCTGGATGCATATGCCGAGTTTCGCAGGCTCGCAAAAAAAGCCGGCATGGATCCCAAAGACACCCCTCAACTAGTACTGTAAGTAGCTGCAGCAAGACATCGCCATATCGCGTCAGGCGTTAATAACAGGAGTATCAGAGCCGCGAACAGTTCAATTGATGATCCCGATGCCGGGATGGTCTTTTACGAGGCTCTCAACCAGGTTGAGCAGAATTACCCAGAGCTGGTCGCCGACATCAGTATTATGCGCCTACAAGCCAACGACCAGCTTCTCAACACACTCATTTCGAATGCCCACGTGGTTCTTCAGCTTTCGACTCGGGAAGGATTTGAGGTCAAAGTGTCCGAGGCACTGCACGCTGGGAGGCCAGTTATCGCGACGAGAGCTGGCGGAATTCCCATCCAGGTGAAAGAGAATGAGAATGCTTTTCTAGTTGAGCCGGGTGATTTCAGAGCTGTCGCGCGACATCTCATAGACCTCTTTACCGACCACCAACTGTGGAAGCGCATGAGCCACGCGGCCGCGATGGGTGTCAGCGACGAGGTTGGTACGGTTGGGAACGCTCTCTGCTGGTACTATCTTGCTACCAAGCTCACTACGGATGCTGAGCTTGGCGCCAACAAGGCATGTGGAGAAGGTCGTTGGGTTAACGACTTGGCACGTAATGAAGCGGGATATCCGTACCAGCCACATGAGAACCGTCTTCCCCGGAGGTTTACGGAGGTTACAACCAGAGGGAGGGAATACGTGAGGGACAGCGAGGTATCGCCAAATGACAGCGAGATATCCCCAAATGACAGCGAGGTATCCCCAATGGGCCGTGCTTGAACAATACCATCAGGGCAAATGGGGCGTTATGCTACGGTGCGGTAGTGCCCTTTCCGGTCAGGACCTTGGAAGGCCCGAGTCAGCCATGGAGCTTAAAGACATCAGGACTACATTTGTACCTCATTTGAGTTCTAGACATGCTTTGGAAAGGTAGATGTCGTCGCGATATTATGGTCAGGCCATCTCCCGTAGTTGCTTAGGTGCTATACATACCTACTGGGTAGTAGGAATAAATGGAACATACTGGGCGTTCGGTTCGGTGACGGGATTCCGTCGGGATTGCACATGTTCGAGCGACCTCGGTTGCGGTATATCGTGACGCGTGGATTGATTCCTGTAAACGTTCTTGATATTCGGTTCGAGAGTAACATCTGTACCCTGTTGGTGGTGATCATACCTAACGAGATCCCGTCGCCGTATCACGCCAACATGATGTAGGGGCCTACCCAATCCCGAGATGATACCGATAACCTTATTAGAAGATCTTGTAGCAATTCAAATCGGATTATTTGAACCTGACTCCAAAACGGAGATATCAGAACAATGGCAAGGAATTCCAAGGAATGACATTCCCGCATTGAGGGCACAATTATGCCATATCTGCCGGTCGGTCCGCGGAAATGCATTCTGACGATTCCGAGGGTGTTACAGGGGCGGTCTACGTCCGCATAGACGGTCTCGGCAACAAAGTCCGATCGCGATCACCAGCATCATGATGGAAGGTGGCCACCGAGAAGCAATACCTGCAAAGGGGCGAGGTGAGCCACCATACCGGTAGTCCCTCAGTCCCGGGTTATTTACGAGTGTCGCATCACCAAAACCACTCCAAAAAAGGCTCTCAGGCGCTCTGCTGGGGACCGACTTGTGCACATATTCGCGCCGCGAGGAAGGCCGTTCGTTCGTATCGGACAGAAGGGCCGGTTAGCGACGCTCTGTAGACCGTAGGGCGGTGGTGGTTATGGGATGGTGTAGAAAAGAAAATTTTTGATCCGTGACCATTGCCCTCCGTCTAGTCCGTACACAGCTTGGTAATCAGACTCCAATTGATTGGTGGTGAGTCGAGGCATCTCCTCGGAGTTGTCGAACAATGGACTACGAACGTGCATCTGACTCTGTGCTTCATACCAACGGCAGTAAACGGGCCACGGCTTTGGCCTAAATACCGTGTGACCTAACCACGACATACGGTAGAGAGTACATTGTGTATCGAGAGACACACATGGAAAAGGCTGTTTCTTACAGTATGGAAAGAGGCTCTACACGGTATATATAGGGATGTCCACTTCGTTTAGCCTCCCTTTCCCCACTTTATTTCGAATTCGGGGAATCGGAGGCCGGTGAAATCCATGGATGTGGGTCATGCAGGGGCTCCCCTGAACCTTGGAGTGCCAGAAAACAATCAGCGGCGATGTTAGCGCAGGGTACCGGGCCGATTCGACCCGTCTGGTTGTTGACGGAGCGCAGATAAGCTCAGAGATTGTCTAGTCTGGTAGCCAGCCCCTCGGGTCTTGCAAACACCTTTTCCCTGCAATCCGCCATGGCCGGCGAATGCCAGGACACGTCGATCGAATGTTACGCTGCATGTCCGGCACGGGTGGGACTCCTACAGGGCTTGTGGCGGGTTTGAGGTTGATGTCATCAGTTTGGAGGCGCTTATGCGATGAGCGGCAACGTTTCTTCTGTTCGGCCACATTTCAGGAACAGTCGCGCTCCTGAGTGGCCGTCCGAACAGCAGGGAAAAGACGTGACGGGCGTTACCCATCGCAATGTTGGTGAGCTTGGGAAACCGCTGAGATAGCTCAACATACCTGACAGGGTTCCCACTCCGGGAAATTTTCGGGGAGCATTCCGTCCTTCACATCTCACTCGCCACTCGCGCGTCGAAGATAGCGGCCCATGTCACCCGACCAACATCTTGGTTTCTACCGACCCTCCGGAAACATTAGTAATGATGCTACAACCCGGCAAAGGCTGCGGATGAACGGAATATTGACTCATACCTACCCAATGTACTGATTGGTGTTTGGACTGGGCGGTGACCCCATCGGATGTCGATTCCTGTTCACCGGCGACGGTGGCTTGAAACATAAGTATGCCAATAGGGACACGGGACAGCTTCCGATCGAAGGCGTAGGTAGTACATATCATAACCGCTCCTGTGATACTCTTCAATCGTGTCCAATCTTCTTTTGTCCCGTCGTCAGCGTCATCTACACTTGAATACGCCTATACTTATAACGACAAAAGATCCAAGTCCCGAGTCTCGAGTCAAACCATGGCTGCCTCCTTGACGCCATCTCAGATAGCAATAGTGAAAGCGACGGCACCAGCTCTAAAGCAACATGGCGTAACGATCGCCAGCTTGTTCTATAAAAACCTACTCAACGGAAATCCCGACCTCCGCAATGTCTTCAACACAACCGATCAGGTTATTGGCGCTCAGCCTCGGGCTCTCGCTAACGCAGTTCTCGCTTATGCTGTTTACGTAGATGATCTTGCGAAACTCGGTAGTGCCGTTGACCATATTGCCCACAAGCACGCAAGTCTGAATATCCAGCCTGAGCAGTATCCTATCGTGGGTAAGTTCCTTCTCGAGGCTGTCGCGACAGTATTGGGCGATGCATGCACGCCAGAGATAGTTGAAGCTGTAAGTTGAAACCCATCGAGTATCAAGATGAACAGATGCCAACCCATGCTTTAAACAGTGGACAGCAGCATATGCGGTCCTTGCCGATATTTTCGTCAAACGAGAACATCAGATATATGTTTCTTTTGAGAACTGGGTGGGCTGGCGACGCTTCAAGGTCCAGAAAAAGGTAGCTGAATCTACGGAGATCACGAGCTTATATTTCGTGCCTGAAGATGGTGTGGCCCTCCCTCAATATCTACCAGGGCAATACATCAGCCTTCAGCTGTACATTCCCAAACTAGGCCTGAGGCAGGCTAGGCAGTACTCGCTGAGCGACGCTCCCATGAGTGATCGCTACCGGATTAGTGTGAGGAAGGATACAGGCAAGGACGTGTCCATACCTGGCTTGATATCCAACATTCTCCATGATGAAATCCACGAGGGCGATGTGGTGGAGCTCACACATCCCACCGGCGAGTTCTTCGCACGGATAGAAGAAGAATCGCCCATGGTACTCATTTCTGCAGGCGTGGGAATTACACCCATGATCTCCATCTTGAACACCGCCATAGCCACCGGATCTTCAAGGAAGATCTCCTTGATACACAGCGCTCACAGTTTCGAAGTCCGCGCATTCGCCGACACCCTCAAACGCGCTTGCGAAAAGCCTAACATCCAGGCCACCACGTTTCTAACTACACACACGGCGACCGAAGTACAAGGTGTTGATTATCATTTTGAGGGTCGGATGAATCTCGATATAGTCAGCGGGGATTGCTTGTTTGCCGATGACTCGACTACTCACTACTATATATGTGGACCGAAATCGTTCATGATAGACATAAAGCAGTATCTCCGCGAGCACGACGTGAGCCAGGATAGGATACATCTTGAGATTTTTGGTGTTGGGGAATAATAATCAAGCTTTATCGGGCACATGCAGAGCGGCCGACCAGTCGTTGCGCCTGTCACCAGTCTCGCCTTTCATCTCATCATCATTCGGCTACACCATTCCTCTGATCTGCCCGCGACGGGCTAGCACTTTGAAGTCATAAGAGTGAATTCCTGCGGGTGGCAGGATGATACTGATGGTTCACGGAATTCCCCTTCACGATGTATGTAATGTGACGTTAAGCCAAAGATACGTGGGCTTTCCATAACTATGGGATCGAAGGCCTTGTCCCACGGGAGGAACAGAATTACTTTTCTAAAAATATGCGTACGAGGCAAAAGCTAGCGTTCCACTTTGTTTCATTTCCTCTCAGCGTTGTTCCCGTTGTCACCTCTAGCTACTTGTATGTTCGTGTCTGCCAAGTGGTTATTTTCCGCCCTCGGGATTAAGGGCGCAGTGAAGAGTTCGGATACTCCATGAGACGCAGGTATGCCCCTCAGCTCGTGACCGATGCCCAATTGCCATCCAGCGCTTTGTCGGTCCTTCAAACTTCAACGCCCATAATGTGTGTTGCATTGGGGACGCCGATTGGGCATGAAACGAGAGAGTGCACGATAATGAGGCATATACCTATCGATCACGGCCGCCGGTGGGCTCGACCATAGCGTCCCGTCGGCGCAAGGCAAGACGTTCACGGAGACAATCCGTGAGAACCCACGCCCGTCCTCTCTCCCTGATTCTGGTGCGAACCAACCGTGTCGCATCCTGTTTCTAATTCGGCGCCGGAGATATTACGAAGGGGCTCGTCGTGGGGATTTCGGCAACGTCCTCGGGCACCCCGATGCGTCGAGAACACCTGTACTCGTTATCATTTCTCCGTTTAGGGCATTGCTCAGTTTGGAAATGGAAAATTGGTACCATAACGCGTGTGGCCTGTGGGAGTGAAGTCTCGACCACATACAGGTCCTACTCCAAACAATCGAAGCATTCGAATCGAACTTTCTGGTGTGCGGGTGGCAATAACAATTCCTCGCCGAATGAATAGATCAACGTCCGAGTTCGTCTCTTACATCTAGGGTAGTCCATAGTCGGTTGGGGGTCGTTTACGGCTGATTGTACGGACTATGCCATCATCCATCTCCGAGCCGCATTTGGGTAGCTGGCAAGCTGCAGCCTGGGGTGCATCCAAATCCACTAAAACTCGAGAGAACAATGGCATTTTACCTTAATATCCACTGGGTAGGTTTTGTGTCCTTTGTGTATTATTCCCTCGTTTCAGCAGAGGGGTTCTAAGACACAGGCTAAAAGAGAGACATCTCTGCACTACCTCCGACAATGGCTGAGGGGCATGGATCAACAAGTTACAAGATCTCGTTGTCCCTAGACGACCTCTTCACGTGGAAATTCAGAACGGGAATCAGTTGAGCTATCACATCTTCACCGTGACGGGATGGACTTGCGGAGTCAGGTTGTCAACCGCTTTTGCTACGGTAGATCCTAATCACCATCAATATCTTCCGTTCAGACTTACTTCGAGTTACCCGGGCCAGGGTATCTCCAGGATGAAAGGCAAGCCAGGCACGAGCCTCGGTATATTCTTCCGGAGGGAAATGTCAACGCCACCTAGGTATCTAGAGTACGGCAATAAATGCCTGAAAAGTGCACCGCGCCAACGCGTTGTTTCTCCTGCAACATTGACAGATGCCAATATGCGTTAACAAGTACGATGTCCGTCGAAGTATAATGATATCCCAGGTACCTCAAGGCCCAGTCCTAAACAGCTGAGCTCCCCTCTTCCCCTCTTGGATCTTCAGACATACACAATCGCCCCTCTCCAAAAGCTCCCGATCTCGATACATGTCTCACGATGCTGCAAAACGTTGGGGCGCATCTCGAATCATGTGTCACAGCACGGCGTCGTGGTACGTCACATGTGCGAGCGCAAGTCCGCAAGAGATCGGAACTCGATATCGCTGGACCAACGCGGCATTTCCCAGAAGAGATATTCCTGATCCGCAAATACTACGAAGGGGATTCCGCCCAGCAGGGGACTAAAACGTCCTACGGACTATCACCACATACAGACAAATAAACCACCACCCTGAATCTCCACGCAGCCAAGAATTCCACGCGGTTTCGCTCGCGTCGCACATGTGACGCTCCCCTGGGAATCTGAACGATCCTGTGTAGATCTGTCACAACGTGACCCAGATACCCGAGGTTCTCAGAGCCAGCGCAGCGGGACCTCGCATAAGAACAGCCGTCCATAAACACAGCGAGGCGTTTTATTAGCGGCACGCCCCTATTTACCGCCGTACGCCGACACCCTACAAGTCACAGCAGACGCCGTCAAATGATCATCCAATCCCATTATCTACCGTACTGCCTCTAGCTTAGCCAATGTATCCTTCCCCAGCCCTAGACAATGCATCAATACAAGCAAGCAGCAGAGTTCGTGTTTCCATCCGCTCTTTGATTCCAACTGACGTCGTTATCTACAGGTTAGGTTATCTAAGTACTTCAGGGGTAAAATGCCTTGAAGCTCAATACAAAGAACGATTCTTGGCAGAACATGTCTGCCTATGTCGTCCTGCCTACATTAATTATCGTACTATGTACGCCGATGCCACTCGTCTACAAACCGCCAATCGAGTAACCCAGGATACGCGCCGCGCGCAGAGTATCTCGTGCGAAACACGCAGAATGCGCCAGCCCATCCATCTACAAGACTACAATTATCCAACAACACCTTATTTCCAGCACAATACTGAGCCTTTTTCCACATACCAATTGGCAATCCTCGCGTGTCTAGTGCGCAGGTTCGCAGAACTGACTATCCGTCCCATTAGTATAGCGGAATCCAACACACCCGCGAGTCCCTCAAGTTCGAACACGCTTCGTCTTTTCGCCGAAATAGATATAACATTATAGGAGATTCCTTCTCCTTGGCTCTGTCGTAAGCCACCAAGGGAGCTATCTTTCTGAACGAGCAACTAATCGCAGAACTAGATAGATAGGAGTTACGGTTACCCTTGGGCCCTGACGAATTGCGTATCGCGTTCTAGTTTCACAAGTTATGAGCAACAGATCACCGGTCTACCGACGAAAAATACCCCTATTCTCAACAATAAGCAGTGCCGCTTCGATATCTACAGCTCTTGGCTATTATAGGAGATATAAGGAGGCAAGCTAGAGGAAATGCGTGCCGCGGCGCGCTTGGTCTGATCGATACGGGATTGACACGAACTGTCCAATTTAACGGCCAACAAGCATTTCGTGATGCTACCAGTGATCATGTCGTCCGTATGACGTAGACGTGCGAGAGTACCACCTTTTATTTCCTACCGCTGGCCTTCTCCATTCTGCGATAATCCGGCTCGCGGACATGGTTTCAGGAGTGATGACCGTATCTTCCAATCTGGTCTGCTTGTTGGCACGCCGCATGCCTCACACCACCCAGTGGCACCTTCGGGCCTCGGATAACTCTACTGTATAAGCTTTGGGGACGATTGAGAGATTTGGAACGGGATTGGTGTGAATGTCGGGGCGCGACTGGCGTGATGTAAATCCTCTGTAAAGTTATTAACCGCAACCCAATGACCCGCGAGCGCCACGAGAAAGAATTGTTAGGTTTGTAACTTAGAAGGCTGTGGAAGTCAGGAAGAGCTTTTCATTAGAATAGGGGCCCTGTCGCATGCGGGCGATATTTGAAGGGCTGTCAGGGCTTCAAGGGCAGGCCGCAGCTGTCATGTACGACCTCGACCCCTTTTCGGCTACTGTCTGTGAAGCACTGGCGCCAAGAGAAGAGAAGTCAGCAACGCCGTGAATTTGCGAATAGGAGAAAACCGATTCAATTTTCGAACACGATGTCGCTCACCTAAATCTACCCAATGCCTTCGAGTATTATATGATTTCGAACAGTGACGAAGCTAACTTGGTGACGGGGAAAATACTCATGCCTTTGTGGGATTAGTTGTTGTGCCACTGCATGTCTTAATCAAAGCGGGTCTTCATCCCAATAAACACCTTTGGGGAGCCTCAAGGTTAAGAGAGAGAAAGTATCAACCTTCCGAGCCCTTGTAGGAGTTAGAAGCCCGATTGGGAGTTGGGTGCGAAAGCAAACAAGTTCCACAATATTAGTTACTTTTCAAACTCCATAGGTAGAACACGAGGATGTCCAGCAGACCAAGGACAGCGACTGGCTCTCTTCGGATAGAATCAAGATATACCAACGGTCTGCTGGCGTCATTCCGGGTATCTTAGATCAGAGCAAGTTTCACGACATGGCGAAAGCGGCTTATCTTGAACCGAAGCTGCTGGAATACTTACCGAAATGGATGTCGCGTAGGATGCAGATGCACCATGACTGGCAGGCGCTATGGAGAGACTCCACGTGCTGCGGTATGACGAGCACTGACTGCGGGTGGTTGAGGACAGTATCAGATAAGATTTGTCCGTCACGGCTGCCCGTCGAGGCGTTCCAATTGTCTCAACTATCCGGGCGGGTTCCATTCACTCGAAATACAGCCATGAGGGCTGGTACGCTCGCAAGTCGCATCCTGCAACTGGGACCCAGCCGAAGGTGAATATAATCAGCAAACAAACTCAATAAGTCTTCGGGATATCTAGATGGTAGACGTCATACAGTAAAATATCTGTCACTTGATCTATACAGCCGTAGAGGAAGGCCCAGGTTAAAGCTACCTCCTGAGAAGGTACGCATGGCACAATGTGTATACTCGAGGAAGGAAGCCGGCGTGGCTTCCACGAGAATTCTTCTAGGAGACAGGCCGGCGTTTAGAGTAGTCGCACAAGGAGTCGACTCCTCCAACCTGATACCTCGAGCATGCTGTGTCGGTGTTCCCGCTGATTCGCTGAAGTACCGGCTATCAAGATGTACTTGCAGGTGTATGCGTGATGATGTATTCTCTAATCTGCAGACTGGGCGATAGCATCGTCCGGGGAAGGGGCGACAACGCTGAGAGAGAGCAGGAGCTTTGTTCGGCACAGCTCACGCAGATAGCGCCGTCTTGCCTCACCACAGCTCCCTCTTCTCTCCCTCGATAGGGCTAGTCACCGTCGTATTATAATTACACAGTTGTGGCATGAAGGCAGGTCACACAGTAGAGGAGTACATGCTCAGGTACATTGGACGCCGCTCTCATTGTTCGCCTGTTAGTGTACAGACTCTTTGAGGGAAGGATCAGTACAAGGTGAGCGAAGACCGGACGTCGGCTTGGTGTGGTCTTTGTGAACAGGAGCCCTGTTTTTCCTGCTGAGTAGAAACTGGGAATATATATACGGCAGCCGGCTCTGCCCAGTCTCGGTATCAATTCCTCACATCTGAACAGAGTCCCTGAGACATAAGAGATAGCACGCAAGCTTTGGTGCCACGCAGCCATTCAGAGCATAGCAGTTAGTTGGACGCGAAGAATACATTGCCGATATCATTCACAGCAGACCGTACGCGCTACAATAGGACCCGGATCTGTAGAATCTTGGTGGCCGAGTCTGGCAACCAACTGCCCTAGGTAACCCCTACGGCCTTCAAATCCATTGCACGGAGCTATTGGGCTCAACTGATAAGGTACAGGTACCTCCGGCCACGCTCTACTTGCAACCATTGAGTTGCTGGCATTGCGGCTACCGCAGTAACCGGCCCCGGTTGTCACTTCCATTCCCTGCCTCCCTCTCCCATTCTCCCACCTCCCATTCTCCCATTGTCACTCCCACCCCATACCTTTCTACCCTTCTGCCTTTCTCTGCCTTCCCATCTCTCCTACCTCCCTCCCTCGTCCATAAAACCTGACCACATCCTCCCCTCCCACCCATCCTTCCGTACCAACCAATTCTCTACCTACCTTCCAGTCATCATCATCTTCCGCACAACCCCAATCCCTTGCCGGTGCTTCGGTGGCTACTTCACCACAGCATTGTAATCAACCTCTCGGAATTTCTGTTCTGAGAACCCCCCGTGTACACAGCCCACCTGTCTCGACTTCTCTTTCTGTCTCTTCGGTCCCCACCTGCTTGATATCATTGTACCATCCCAAGATGTCTTCTGTATCTAAGCAGTCGGAGCCAATTGCCATTGTCGGAACCAGTTGCCGGTTCACTGGCCTTGCAACCACCCCTTCCAAGCTCTGGGATCTTCTGTGCCGAGCTCCTGACCTCACCCGCGAGGTTCCTCCTGAGAGATTCAATGCCGCCGCCTTCTACCACAGAGATGGCGAGTACCACGGCACAACTGATTCTACCAAAGCTTATTGGCTTGACCAGGACATCAAGTGCTTCGACACTAATCTGTTCAACATCACGCCCAATGAAGCTGAGGCTATGGATCCCCAGCAGCGTCTGCTGCTCGAGGTCGTCTTCGAGGCCATGGAGTCTGCCGGCTTTCCCCTCACCCGCTACAGCGGCAAGAACGTCGGTGTCTACTCGGGATGCATGACACAAGATTACGAGACCCTGTCGGCTCGAGATGAACTCACTACCTCTCAGTATTTCGCCACTGGTAACTCGCGTGCCATCATGGCTAACAGAATATCGTACTTTTTTAACTTCGGTGGTCCATCGATGACCATTGACACGGCTTGCAGCTCCAGTCTTGTGGCATTGAATCTGGCTATTTTAGCCCTACGTGCCGGTGATTGCACCATGGCCTGCGTGACTGGTGCGAACTTGATGCTCACCCCTGAGCAATTCATCGTCGAGTCTGCTCTACACATGCTTAGCCCTTCCGGAAAGTGTCACATGTGGGACATTAGCGCAGACGGATATGCCCGCGGTGAAGGCTTTGCGGTGATGCTTATCAAACCCCTCTCCCGTGCCCTTGCGGACGGCGACCGAATTGAAGGTATTATTCGCGAAGTTGGCACCAACGCCGACGGCAAGACAAATGGTATCACCATGCCGAATCCAACAGCCCAAGCGGGACTTATTCGCACTACATACCAGAAAGCTGGTCTTGATCCGACCAATCCTTCTGACCGATGCCAATATTTCGAGGCCCACGGTACCGGCACTGCCGCCGGTGATCCTAGAGAAGCCGCTGCGATTCACCAGGCTTTCTTTACCAACCCCGATGCTAGCGACGACGCGGAAGAATCATCGACCGCCACCGACAAGAAGATGCTGGTCGGTTCTATCAAGACAGTCATTGGTCATACAGAGGCTGCCGCTGGCCTCGCCGGTGTATTGAAGGTGGTCTGGGGCATGAAGCACGGGGTCGTGCCGCCAAATCTGCATTTCGAGACTCTCAATCCGCAGGTGGAACCTCACTATAAACACCTTCAGATCCCAACTGTCCCGACAGCCTGGCCCGAGCCCGCTCCGGGCCAACCGCGCCGAGCCAGCGTGAATTCATTCGGTTTCGGAGGTGCCAATGCGCACGCCATCATTGAAGCTTACACGCCGGAGATTCACGGAGCCGGAGATGCGGCCACCCGAGTTCCGCCGGCTGAGCCGCTCGATATTACTGGTCAGTCTGAAGCCTCCACCGGATCCGGCGTCTTGGCGCAGCCACAAGCCACCAATTCCAACTCGGATTTTTCTCTGCCCATCATCATTTCGGCAGCCTCTGTCAAGTCCCTGCGAGACGTCGTTCAGTCTTACAAAACCTATTTAGAGCAGAATCCCGAGGTTGACATTCGTGAGTTAGCATGGCATCAATTCGTGCGCCGCGCGGGTCTTCCATACCGTGTCACATTCTCTGCGGCCACTACGTCTGCGGCCATTCAAGAGCTGGACGGCCTCCTGCGAGAGTCGGCGATTCCTAACGACCGCATTGTCCGAAGCAAGGTTACAAAGTCGTCGCTTCGGATCCTAGGAGTCTTTACAGGCCAGGGAGCGCAATGGGCGACTATGTCCAAGGGCCTGCTCCAGCAGAGCAGAGTTTATCGTGACACCATACTCATGCTTGATGCCGTTCTTAAAACCTGTCCTCAGCCATGCTCTTGGGCGTTGGAGGAGCAGATCATGGCCGACAAAGAGTCGTCGCGCATCAAAGAAGCGGCTGTGTCGCAACCTCTCTGCACTGCAGTCCAGATTGCTCTGGTGGACCTCATGCGAAGCATCGGCATCGAGTTCCATACCGTCGTCGGACACTCCTCGGGAGAGATCGCAGCTGCTTACGCCGCTGGTAAGATTTCTGCAGCAGACGCTATCGTGATCTCTTATTATCGCGGCATGGTCGCTCATCTTGCCTGTGGTTCTGACGGCCAAAAAGGCGGCATGTTAGCAGCCGGAATGACCGAAAGTGAAGCCATCAGCTTCTGCAGCGATCCCGTGTTCGACGGCCGCATCTGCGTTGCAGCAAGCAATGCACCAAACAGCGTGACACTCTCGGGTGACCTCGACGCTATTCGACTGGCACACGAGCAGCTGCAGAGCAAGCAGATGTTCTCACGCCTGTTGTTCGTCGACACCGCTTATCACTCGGCACACATGGCGGCGCCTGCAGTCGCTTATATCAAGGCCATGAGAGAATACGGTGTCTCGCCGATCGCAGAGGGAAACAAAACCACGTGGATCTCGAGTGTTGGAGGCCGTCCTCGAAGTGACGCACAAGATCTGGACTGCCAATACTGGGCTGACAACATGGTCAATCGAGTCCAGTTCCATGATGCCGTGCAATATGCGCTGACTCAATCTGGCATTGAGTTCGACGCTGCTATAGAGATCGGTCCGCACCCAGCTCTCCAAGGGCCCACCACACAGACAGCCAAGGCTCTCGGCCGTCGTATTTCGTATACTTGTCCCCTGAACAGATTGAAAGACGGTGGCGCATCTACTGCTGACTTCCTCGGATTCATGTGGTCAAACTTCGAATGCGGTGCTGTCGACTTGCGCAGCTACATTGAAAAGTCCCCGCTACGAAACTTGGTTCATTCACGACTGGATAATGTTCCTCCATATCCTTTCGACCATTCAGTCGGTTACTGGCGCGAGTCGCGGCTTTCCCGTCAGCATCATTTCAAGACGGATGCACCCCATGAGCTGCTGGGTATCCGGAGTCGAGACGACAACGCTTACGAGATGAAATGGCGCAACGTCTTGAAGCTCAACAAAGTCCCATGGCTCGAGCATCACAGCTTCCAGGGTCAGGCATTGCTTCCCGCTTCAGCCTATTGTGTCATGGCCCTCGACGCGGCCCGGTGCTTCTTGGCTGGCCGTCCGGCATCAGTAGTGGAACTTCAAGATGTCGAGATTCTGAGTGGCATCCCCTTATACCGCGATTCGCCAGGTGTTGAGACTCTGTTTACTTTAAACGTCTTGACAAATATCAAAGATAGCACGACTCAGATTGATGCTAGCTTTGCATTGTATTCATGCCCTGCCGATGGCACGATCAAGATGAAGAAACACGCCAATGGCCTGTTGCACATCATTTTGGGCAACCCTTCCATGGATGCCTTACCAGAAAGACAGGCCAGTTTGGCCGAAACTCTGCCCGCCGATAGTGGAGCTTTCTACGAAATGATGAAAACCATCGGCCTGACTTATACTGGGCCCTTTAAGGCGTTGAGTTCTATTCATCGTCGCTATGAATACTGCACAGCTACTGTTGACCGATTCCATCCCGAAGAGACGACTACATTGAAGACCAGTCCAGCCACCCTCGACGCTTGTTTCCAATGCGCATTTTTGTCCTACGCCTCCCCTGGCGACGAGTCCCTTTGGGGACCTTTCTTGCCAACAAGGATCGGTCGGATTCAGTTTAACCTTGCTGTCTTGGAAGGTAGCACGGTGGCAGACCCTAAGGCGGTGCTGACCGTCGATACGCAAACCACTCACCGTACGACACCACTTGAATCTCAGGCCACTATTTCCGTCGATATATCCATCTTCAACAATCATGGCCAAACCGAAGTCCAAGTGGAAGACTTGACCGTCCGCGCCTTGGCCAACACAAATCCCAAAGACGACTTGGAACTGTACCTCCATACCGAGATGGACATCGATCCTACCGATGAAATCGTCGACTTCAAAGATTCTGTTTCGGATTATGGTGATACCCTTTTAGCTGAGCATTGTTGTCGAATCGCTTCCTTCAGCCTCGAGAAGCATCTCAACCCGGCTATCACCAATCCAAACACGAAGAGATGGTCGGGCGAAACTCAAGAGAGTGTCGATACGTTGATACGCCAGTCCAACCATCCCGATTACCTAGAAGCGGTTAGGAGTTTGGGTGAAGCTGATGCGACCCGATTGTCTAACGACTTGCCAGCCATCGTGGTAGAGGCACGTAAGATTGCCAGTTTCCAAAACCATATTGGCAGAATCATGAAACAGGTCACGCATCGATATCCTTGGATGAATATTCTCTGCCTCGAAACGGCGCAAGTTCGACTTGCTCGACCTATACTAGCTGCTATTGGGAATTCATTCCAGTCTTTTACTGTCGGCCAAAATGAGGAACTGAACCAAGACCCAATCCTTACGTCTACCGAGGGAGTCCAGATACAAACCTTCAATGCCGTGGACGAGTTTGGAACCCAGATCGGGCCCAATACCTTGCTAGACCTCATCTTACTCCCAACCGCACTGATAGATAACGACGAGGGGTCAAAAGTACTCCCCTACTTAAGCAATGCCATGAATCCTGGGGGTTTCCTCATCTTGGTTAATCAATATGACACCAGACCCAGCAATTCATTGCAAACATTGCGCGACGGCGGTATTGAACGTCCACCAACACCTCCGCAGTGGCCGGATATCGAGGATGCGAGTGACTTTGTTCAACAAGCCCGGAACTCGGACCAATTCCACGAAGCTGGCTATGTACTCATTCGCCAGCTGAGCCAACCCATGCTGTTTGGTGTTTCACCCTCACTTGGAAATAATGCCGTCACGCGTCAAGTACTTTTGGTCAGAGGATCGTCTACGAAAAAGGGCGATCTGTTAATCCCGGGTCTGAAGGCTCAGCTCGATGGCTTCTGTGACAGCGTCGTGTCCTGCTCACTAGATGACGCGAGCAAACAAGAATTCGAGAATTGCACTTCAGCGATCGTGCTAGCTGATATTGACGAACCGCTCATGTCGAACATGACACAGCATAGGATTGAACAGCTGCGATCGCTTCTGCGCCCTACTTTGACTGTTCTCTGGGTGACTTGTGATGCCCGAACCGGAAACCCGGAACTCTCAGCCAGCTTCGGATTCCTGCGCACGATCGCAGCAGAGGAGCCAACTCTCCATTTACAGGTGCTGGACCTCGACACAAATCAGACGCAGGCTCAAGCCACGACTGTATCGTTCGCTTTTTCCCAGCTGGCGTCGATCGACAAGAATATGAACAATAATGGTTCGCTGCAGGCTTTTGAACCGGAAATACACATGGACAATGGAAAACGCCTCATCCCACGAGTCGTACCATGGAAAGCTGCGAACAACAGGGTTAACGCTGTGCGCCGCATCGTCGCAGAACCTATTAACACCTTACAGCAGTGCGCGGAAGTCATCCCACATCTGACGAGCAACTCTGCCCGGTTCGAACTCCGAGAGATCCAGCTGAGCATCAACGACATTCCGAGCGGTGAAACGGCCATCCAGGTTGAGTGCAGCTCCGCGCTGCCATTCAAGCTCAGTGCTACCGCGTCTGTCTACGTGTGTGTAGGCCGAGAATGGTCGACTGGAGAGCGAGTACTCGCCTTATCGAATACGAACTCATCATACCTATCCTGCCCAGTCTCCCAGACCGTCTCTTTGGAGGGAGATATACGCCCGAGCTTAATGGTCCTTCATCAGGTTATTCGATACATCGCGAGTTTCTTGGTTGTGCGGTCAAGCTCCCATAACAGCCAGATCATTATTGTCGACCCCGATGTGGAATTCGCGAAATGCTTGACTGATTTAGCTTCAAGAGAAGCTTTTACTCGGAGAGTTACTATTCTGCAAACAGTTCCCTTGAATGAAGGGTCACAATACACCAACGTTCTGGGGGAATCAAGCAACCACACATTGCACTTCCTGCACCCGCGTACCACGATGAGAGAACTGAAGAAGACTTTCCCACGAGACAGCTACGTATACAATTTCATTCCAGAAGACCATGACCTATCACAGAGAATTACAACCTCCATCTCGAGCTATGGCAACTACCATTCTGGTTTCGATATGTTCAACTCGGAAGCCGCCACGCAGATGAACGAATTTTTCGACGGCAATCCTGCCTCGGAATTTCTGGCAGAGCTAATCGCCAATAATGCGTCAACGAGTCTGCCCATGGTATCCGAGCCGATTGGCATAGTTTCGTTGAAGGAGCTTCAGCAGCAGTCAGGGAGCGTGTCACAGTTCCAAATTATCGACTGGTGGAAAAGCCGAGATGCTCTGCAGACAGTCAACTATTTGGTCGAGGAAAATATCCTGTCTCCGAATAAGACATACCTCATGTTTGGCATGACCCGTGACTCTGGCCACAGTCTTTGTCGCTTCCTCCTTCAGCACGGAGCCAAGAATGTCATCTTAGCCAGTCGGAACCCCAACACATCACCGAACTGGGTAAATGCGCTGAAAGAGGCCTACGGAGCAGATATCCGCATCAAGAAGGCCGACGTAACAGTCGTGGAGAGCCTTGTCGCACTCAAAAACGACATCACAGAATCCAATATGCCGCCGGTTGGAGGTGTCATCAATGGCGCCATGGTCCTCGAGGATCGTGTCTTCGACCAGATGACTGCTGAGACGTGGAACCGCGTCCTGCGGCCCAAGACTGTCGGATCCTCGAACCTAGACAGCGTTTTCGATGATAAGGATTTGGAATTCTTTATCATGACGTCGTCTTTCGCCGCCATTGGAGGTCATCCCGGCCAGTCCAATTACGCCGCCGCTAACATGTACATGAACGGACTAGCTGCCAGCCGTCACAAGCGCGGACTGGCTGCCTCTGCCATCAACATCGGTGTCATCTACGGGCTTGGCTTCTTGCAGCGCGAGAAGGATCACTTATATGCCGGACTCGAGAGAGAAGGATACCTGCCCATCTCGGAGCACAGTCTCCACCACATGTTCCTTGAGGCCATCGTAGCCGGCCGACCGCAAGACCCCAACGGTAACTCGGGAGCCGTCCGTCCCTACTCCATAACGACCGGCCTGCGCCGATATCAACGCGGTGCCGAAGACCCATTGCATTGGCACGTGGACCCTCGGTTCGGGCATTTCGCGCTGCGCGACCAGGTAGACAATGACGACCCCTCAACCGAAGCGCAGAGGAGCCTCTCGGAGGAAATTGCGAGCCTAGACGAGAAGGACGCGATAGCTGGCGCGATCGGCGCCGGCCTCGATCGGAAACTTCAAGTCCTCCTCCAGCTGCCAGCGGACTCGATCGATTACAAGAACAACTTGAGCGGCATGGGCGTGGACTCGCTCGCCGCCGTGGATGTGCGAAACTGGATCACCAAAAACATCGGCAAGAATGTTGCCGTGATGAAGATCTTGGATGCAAGTATTGAGAACTGTAAGTACATTTTCTTTTCCCCGTTTGCCCCCATCTTCCCCATACTCACCTCCCTTCCTTCCCTTCTCCTTTGTCTACTCACCCAACTACTTGTTTCTTTGAGAGACTTTGCTAACATTTATTCTAGTGTGCATGGAACTTGCGGAGCAAATCCTTGCGGACCGCGCCTAAAGTGTCCGCCGACGGGAATGGTACGCATGGCATCTGACACTACCAGACAAGAAACACTCATGGTTGATTGAGACCGAGTGAGTGGAAAGGTGCGCACTGCGCAATGACAGCCAACGGCAAAAGTGCACACTGCACTTGAGACGCTGTCAACACTGACACGAAATTAATAAAAAAAAAAGAAAAAAAAGACAAATGACAGAGAGTGTATCGACAAGTGCACATAGCACATAATAATGATACACTACCAACAAAACAGCACAGAAAAAAAACAAAAAAAAAGGATCTCTCTGGAGAGAGTATGTAAGATAGAGGAATTTAGAGGGGGACCGGTTCATGTACGAATATGGATGATGTATATCAGGAGTTCCATCGAGACTAATAATTCCCATGTTATGCCATGGTATTAAAACCTATACCGCGAAGACTTCTGACTTTTGTGATGTATGGTGTCATTCGACCTATGACGACTAAGTGACAACTTACCAAGTGGTTGTTGGTCGGGAAGACTAAAGAAATCTATAGTTTGCCATTTCGCCTCCACCCCTGGGCCTGGACCTTGGGAGTGGGATTCAGGGGCAATGCGGCAGTGCTTTTATGTTGGGTGGCTGGTCATCGCCCGGCTATCGAGGTGCTTACTTGGAATGTGTGAGGAACCTCTTAAGCCGGGCGCGTTGGAGTTGGCGGAGGTGAGCTTGTATTGCGATCGCCGATGCTGCCCTGTTTAGATGGGGTTGCAATTTTGCATATCGGTTGGTCTGGTGGTTCTTACTGCTTAGGCGATTGACTGATTGACTGGCTGGAGGTATTTATTTCTGCAGTTTGGTTTTGTTTTGTTTGGTTTTTAGTATTGATTGTTGGTTGGTTGGGTATTGATTTGATGTCTGTTGGTTGGGTTATTTGACTTGGAGCGGGCTTTTGGGGTGCTTTTGGGGTGGTCTTTTGGGGTTGGGGAATTACGTGACGGAGTTGATGGTTTTGTGCGCTTTTGGGGATTATTGTTTGGGTAGGTTGTCTGGGGAATTTCACTGGATTGCGTTGCTGCTTATAACCTAGGTTGGCAGGTTTGCATGATACTTATTGAAGGGATTGTTGGAGTTGAGTTGGGTCAGATCTGAGTTGGGTGCAAGCGGGACTTTGTCACTTGCACATAACCTGGGTTCTGAGGATTTCCCTACTGGGATTCAGAGCTCGGGATAATCGGCAAGCATACTCGTTTTTATTATACTTATTAATCAGGGCGCGTTGGGGTTGGGGTTTGGAGCACTTGTGCTTTGGGGTTTTTGTCGGCATCACTATCCTCGACGTCCAGGGTCAGTTTACAGCATTCATATCACTACCTACTATGTTTCAAGACGCAAATATAACTAATCGAAGCATACTCATTTCATCCATACCAAAGATCTAGGATATCAACACGCGGACTTATTTCTTCTATTCCAAAGCAGTCGCGCACACTTCATTCATACCTCAAATCCATCCAAGCATCCAGGCAGTTCCCATACCGGTATCCTCCATCTATAATATACAAAACCGCGAGACCGTCTCTTCCATACCACGCCCCGAAGTTTATACACGAGAAAAGGAAGAACCTTTGCCGCGTCCGCTTTGTAAGAAATCTCCTGCCCCTTGACGAATCCAATCCCCCAGAAATTCCGCCGCCCTTTGTTTCTGCCATTCTTTCTCACATGCCTTAACTCCGTGCTTCCTGCAAGTACTTTCCCCCAACCCAAAAAAGGTAAAAAAAAAAAAAAAAAAAAAAATAGAAAAGAAAAGAAACAATCCCAGTCTAACTACGAAAACGCCTCGCCATTGCTTGTCCAATCTAATCGCGAACTGACTCCGGAAAACGATGCCTTCCCATCATGAATACCCATCATAAATAAGGCGTTGCGGCGTAAGAAAGACATTGATCCTTTGCGGCGCTGCTTATTCATTTATTCCTTTGTTGTTGCGGGAGACTTGGTGACTGAATCGCTGTGTAGTGTAGCTGCCGGACGTGCGAAGCAAACTGCATGCGCAAAGTTCGATCGTACAGTGATACAAGAGCAAGCAGTCTTCTCCCGAAAGGTTGGATCGCGAATCCGAACCCGTGGTGGCGGATGTCCCAACGTAACCCTCCTGCTCTAACTATTATACCTTTTTTGTTTTTGTTTTTTTTCTTCGCTTATTGGTGGGGGTTCGTTTTGGGGGGGAATGAATATGTAAGACGGATTCGGGAATACGAACTTGAAGTAGGTGATGGGGATAAAGTCGTGTCGTGTAACGCAATATGAATTCATACAAGTAAAACGCAGTCGTCAAGTAAAACAGTTTCGTGATAAGCGTGCGTGGGGCCTGGTAGGTATCTATCTCATGATATGAAACGGGTTATTGTGTGTTGCGAGCGTGCAGCCGACTTGCAGAGTAAGAGAGGTTGCCGGGATGCTCGTCTGTCACGGCTGCAGTGCTCATCGTCTGTCCATTGACTATCCTGTCCTAAGGAGCAAAGTGATAGCCGGCATTGTCAAACGGGTGGTGTGCATCGCTGAAGACAGCTTGGGGAGAGACTATCGTGGGCGAAGACGCCATTTGGTCCATTGCCAAACACGCTGCCATGTCCGTATTAAAGGCAAGCGGCAGATTTGGGGAGTTGTTGAACGTGAAATCTGCCGAGGAGAGGGGGGGTATATATGATATGGCCGTGTTGATGGGGTTGATGGTCAATAGACTCGAAAAGCTGTAGTCGATATGGGCCATGCCAGCGGACGCCAAGCTCGAAGGGGAGTTTCCCGAGGCGCAGGAGTCCATTTCGGTGTCACCGAAGAAAGGCGGGATGTTTTCAATGTCGTCGTCTGCATCGTCGTCTTCTTTGGGTTGCTGCTCATCCTGCTGCACTACAACCTCCTTCATCCAATTCTTTAGTTCGTGCATAGAAGGCCAGTCGCCGCCCCCTTTGCCACCGCGCTTGTCCTCGTCGCCACCACTCGTACTCGGGCTCTTGTTCTTGGAACGCAACGGCTTCTCTTTGAAGTGCGTACGTCTGAGATGAGCTGCTGCATTGTAATACGCCCCGTATTTCTTCTGCGCCTTGCAGGCCTTGCATTTGGATAGGGGATTGATAACCTGAACATTAGCAGGTATACCTAGCGTATTAGGATCAACACAAATGAACTTCCTGACGTGGATCTGGTGCTTCGCATCCTTGTGGCGACGAAGCTCATGCTCGCCGCGAAACCCATCCTTGTGCTCGCCACATTGATCACAGAACACTTTAGCTTGCCTCGGCCTCACGTACTTTGTCTTCGCGATGACAGCTTTCCCATCGTTCTTCTCGTCGATGAGCGGATCAGTCTTACTCTCATCAACCGAGGGCTTGGGCTTGAGAGGCGCATTCATGGCGCGGTAGTTCTGCTGTTTCAAAGTGTCCTTTGCCCGAGCGCTGAGGGATGACGTCGACTTGGTGCTGGTAGCGCTCGTGCTGGAGAGCGATCGTTCCATGCCTGACGACGCCAACAGCCCATCATCAGCTGCTGTCATAGCGCAGTTGGGTCCTGCGAACGACGACAAGTTTGAACCAACCGCGAAGAGATCCTCACAAGCAGGTTGCTTCACCACATATGACGTGTCATAGTATTCGATTTTATGCAGTGAGGGCTCGGGGAAGCACGACTCTCCGTCTTGAGACATTTGGGAGCTCACGTTCATCATATGCACCCCTCCTGGTGCCGAGTTCTCCTCCAACCGACTGTTCTGCCTCGTCATGGGCGCCGTGTTGTCGTAGGTCGTGCCGGACGTCATCGAGTCACAGGCCGAGGCTGCCATGTCGCTTTGCTGAGGCGCGCTGAAGGAAGAAAAGGCACTAAAGTCTGTCAAAGGGTCTTCGTGTGCTGCGAACCAGGTGGCGGGGTCAACTAAAACGCCTGATGCGACCGAGAAGGGACCCGTTTCAGCGCGCCTGGGTAATGTCTGCAGGTTGTCTTCTCTGATCCGTTGCATCGGGCCGGCAAAGTTATGCGTCGGCATGAAGCTATCATTCATTAGATAGTTGTCTCGTCCCGAAAGTCCTGCTTCAAGACCAGCTGTCTGGAAGGTAGAAAAATGCGATACAGGTGTACGGCCTGTGAATGGCCCAGCAGATCTCGTAGATAAGTTCGAGGCCACACGATCCATCCGTTGTGAGGATAGTGCTTGTTGGGACATGGTGCGTGGTCGTTTCACGGCATGAGGACCGAATTCGTCGTCAGTTTGATACTGATGCTACAAGCTCGCCAGTATCAGCAGCCGGATACCAAGAGAACATAACGGGACTCTGAGGTGTATAGGAGCATCTTACTGAGAAAGCATTATGGCGAGAGTGTGGCTTTGCGACGGTATTGTGAAAGGATGTGCTCCCCGATGCTGCTGGAGGGTTGCGGCCTACGAGTATAGTAGACAGTTGAGCGTCCGTGTACGCATCAGAAGCCGGAGATAGCTGGTGCTGATGACCCGAGCTTTGTAGATGAAAGATGTGTCGTTTCGCCTTTTCGAGGTCTTCGTCCTTGGTTTTGAGCTGGGCTCGCAATTTTTCAATTACCAGCTGCTCCGAGTCCTGAAGTTGATTCATGGCGTCGGGCTGGCCACCTCATCAAGCTCTAGAAAAAAGGAAAGAGAAAACGAGAGGACAAAAGAATGAGACAAAATAGCTATGAGTACGCTAGCCGAATGAGGGTTATTTTAGATTCGTCTAGCGATCTCTGTCTCTTACAGGACGTCACCCTGCTTACGAGAAGGCTGGAGGGTAAGAACAACAGACGTGCTATTACTTGTTCCCGTCTATCTGGGTTTGGACACAAGAGCAAACCGCTGTGGGTGTGAGTCGATCAGGCAGAGAAACGATGAAGAGAGCAAGACGAAACGAAACAACACAACGTCAGAACCAGTCGAGAGGCCAGTGACGACCTCGACGCGTTAATAAGGACCGTCAGTCGAGCATGAGGCTGGGGGATGCGTGGCAGTGGGCCAGGGTGCGCAGGTCCATCAATGCCTGGCGCTGGGTAATACCGACTGGCCTGAGATCAGCTGTCGTCTTGGCTGTGGCTAGGGTGTGCGTAGAGACGGGATGGATGCGCTGCCGCGGACGGGGGCACCTCGCAGGGCCAGAAGATGGGAATTGGTCACATCGAGATGCCCATTGCCAATTGCAGACACGCTAGCACTTCCGAGTGGTCGTTGGATGCGCACATCATACCGCTGTACACGTGTATGGCACATCCAACTCCCCATACCACGGATGTCTCTGCATCCAGTTACGGTGTGGTAGGGAGGATGCACTGGCAGGGGAAGAGGCCGACATGGCTGTTGTAGTTGTGGTGTACTCAGAGACGAGAATCACATAGTCCAGAGACTGTCGAAGAACCGATTGACCGCGGACAGTCGCTATCTAGTGTGCAGTAGGCCGACGCCCGACTCGTGAGCGGCCTGCTTACACCTACACGGCAGCGTGTACAGGATGGGTATTCAACAATTGCGCAAAGGGAAAGGATTCGGAATGGGTGTGTAGACTGTAGCGGGCCAGGTTCTCGATGATGCGACTCGGGTTGCGATTGGAAGAGAACTCCCTCCTGGTCGACTGCGTGCATGCTTCTGCATGTGCATGCATTATGCGTGTATGCATGCATGTACGTATGTATTTAAGGGAAGTGTATCCGCAACATATACGTTTATTAGCTATTATGTAATTACAGGTACACTGCGGCTGTCAAAACCACGAGTCTGTCTCGTACAGTGCATCTAATTCGACTCGAGGCGGATGGAAACTGTATTTCTCAGCCATTCAACTTCTATTGCAGCAGCGGTTAGGCCCGCTACCCATGCTATGGATGGACTCGATTTCTGTTGCCGCACACTGTGGCTATGGCCTTGGCAGAAGATGCGGTAATTCACAATTTTGGCGGCAGCGACTGTACAGATGAAGTACGGACTGATAGTGGTGGGCATCTCGAATACGGATGCATACACCACATCGCACCCCAATGCCTTGGCATCCGTGCCTGTGTGCATTCGTACCTCAGACAACCTTACAGCTACCCTACCAACCAGGCATCTAGATAGTCCCGTGTCTGGGATGCTGCCTTTGTTTAGTGTATGTGGTGTATCTACGGTCGTAGGTTAGGTATATACGCTACAGAGCCAAGGGGGAGGGAGATGCCTTGGAGCAAACGCAGGTATAGGTGTTCCTCCCACACCTGATCCTGCCAAGGCAAGTTCCTTAATATTCCGCATGGAGGCATCCTTGATGCAATAGGTAAGCAAAGGGTGCAATTGGACTTTGAGATCCGAGCGAGAACGAATCCGATAAGTCCATACCACCTCCGAAAGAGCGAAAGGTTTGACTCGACGGCCAAGGACAGAACCCCGAAGTGAGTCAGTATATGCGAAATTTGTTGATGCCTAAAACAACACAGAAAAAGTCCCGGTTGTCAAATCATCCTGTCAGAGTCTCAGCGAGAATGGGAATTGCGCGCCGAAACCATTCGTCGTCCGGGACGAGACAGCCGGCCCATGCCCCCGGCGATCAAGATCTGACGAATGAGACGCATCCAACGAAGAGGCACTGCAAGGAGGAACCTCGTGGCCATCGTCTTATTATTTTTCTCGAATTGGGATGGAAAGCTGCATGCCATGGCAGAAGCGCCCCTGTCGGTCCAGCGAATCCCGGACGGTGCCGCGGTGGCCCAGGCAGACAGAATAGGCCGAGGTGCGATGAGTTGTCCCGTCCCCTAGTTATCTCCAATTTCCCATTCGGCAAAGTGAGGCGACCCCACGAAACGCCGCGCGACTGGCTACGAACCTCTGGCCTGCACTTCGAACCTACCGTGCTAGATTGATGACGGAGGATACGTAGCAGCCCATGGGGGCTTGTTCGTCCTTCTCCAGACGACGGAGCCTCATTCGCGCGTAGTTCTCCTGTTCTGACCAAGCACTTACACCATGTACGACACAAAGCGAAGAGTCATAGTCATCTCCATGTATTACGACGCGCATGGGTAAGCAAATGCCCAACCATCCGCGCTCCTAATACATTTGGACGGACAGATGCACGCTTCCTTCCGCCAGCTTGTCCGGCTCTGCCCGATATTTCGCAACCCGAAGACGTGCGCGTTGTGGCTGCGTATAGGCAGTGGTATCTCGTCCAGGACTTGAAACGGACAGCATCCCTGGAGCATGTCGATTGTCAATATTCCTATGCATGCCGTCGACTAGTAACATGGCTGATGAACGAGCGATTTTTTTACACCATGAGCACAAAGGAGACCGGGCGAACCGGACAGGCACGAACAGTAAGTCCTGCCGGCCCCCAACTGCACCGCTTTCACCAGAGTTTTAAGGATAAGTACCGAGTCACCGTCGGTAAGGGGGAAAATACGATGGACGGACTGAGGCTGCCAGCAGAAGCCGGGCGTAGCAGGGCAGGTCAGGAGATACGGTCTGCATGCGCAGAAGCAGTGCTACTTTAGCAATATTATGCTGATGAGTTATAGACTCCGGCGGCCTCCGTCGTCCAGCTTATCATCGTACAGTTGTAGGCAGGCTGGGTATGCCAACACCACTGCCCGATGACGAACGATCAATAACTGACAGGGTCATGCATGATATGCATCATGTGATGGAGAGATTCGAAGAGTTGAGCGTTGGGGTTGGACGAGGCGATAGAGAGCAGAGAAAAGGAAAGAGACCGAGGCCATAAAGGGTGGATCCTCACCACCTGGGCAAGTGGCTAAACTGCACGCCAATAGCTAAGCACAGAGAAAAGAGACACACTAGAATGGTGGGCGACGACAGCCACAGTATGCACCTAAAAGAGTCTGTCCCCAATCGCTAGCCACGTTGGGATCTAATTCTTGTATCTAGGTACAGTGTTAGTACTGTGAGCTGAGACAACAGCAGCATAGCAGGAACAGCAGAACAGCAGCAACAGGTAGCAACAGATTGCGTGATTGGTACAGCGCAAGTAGCACAGAGAAATTCAGTACCTAATTGAGAAATTCCGGGTGACTGGTATTAGATACAGAGTGGGTTCGAACCCCATCTTATCGGGCGCAAGTCGGTGCGGCTGTATCTAGCTAGTCACACGTTGGGATACCCATATACCTGTCTGTACACTAGCAATAGTTACCTGGTATATGCGCGGAGGCCATAATACAAAGAGCATTGCTACCCGGGCACCCCCCAGATTGCTATCCGGGCACTCCTCGGGCCGGTGCAGTCTGCCAACACCATAACGGCCCGGCGTGGTTTTAAATGATACATGGACACTTTTAGTGGTTGTACCGGTAACCATCAACTGTACCAACTCTTACGATCGCAGCCTCAGTGATTTACCTAGGTATTAGCATCCTCCGGAGCTTAGTTACGTTCTCCGTGGCCTAGGCTGAGGTAGTTGCGTTTTTCGGGGCTTGGTTGCATTCCCTGTGGCCTACTAGTTATGTAGTTGTGCCCGTGTCCTGGACTTTTGGTTGCGCCGTTGCCCCGGTTGCGCCTGTGTATTGATTGCACCCGTGTCTTGGTTGCACCTGTGTCCTAGCTACATTTTCCGTGGCCTGGCTGTTCCCATAGATTGGCGGTTTCATCTATATATGCAACTTAAGTAACGATGTGATGCGACGAGAAATACAAAACTGTAGAGAGTACGGTAGGTAATTAACGAAGTTATTAATTCCGGCCGTCAGAGTGTTGGCGGACTGCACCGGCCCGAAGAGTGCCCGGATAGCAACTTGGGGGGTGCCCGGGTAGCAATGCTCAATACAAAAACAAACAACCACTCGATAAAGGGTGGATCCTCTACGTCCGTAGATAGTATAGATAAGTTAGGCACTTTGGAAATTTTTGACCAAACCAAAGAAATACTAACCACTTCACTTCACGTTGCCCACCACCAACCAGCACAAAGACGAAGTATTGCCAAAGAACTTTTCAAGGTAATCATCGTCATACTTTGCATCTGAGGCTCCAGAGTCTGAAAGATCGGGACCGCTGCCAGCTGTCTGACGCTTGAGAACAGCCGGCACTCGGGTCTCACATAACGACTAAAAACTTACGTAAGTAACTCTCTAGTTGCATATGACTATGGATCCATGCATTACGCAAGTGACAGGGGTCTCCCATCACCGAACAGTGAAAGGTGTCAAGTCGGAAGCAACAACAGATTGAGCAACAGCTGCTCTTCTACATTACACAGAGTAAGTAGATTCACCATTAACTCTCGCTTGAATTAGCCAATACCATGCTTAGCAGCTTACTTCCATGTCGATGGCTGCAATCAGTTGGAATGTGCTGACTGCTTCAGTTCCCCCACGTCACGATTCCATGTGATAGCCCCTCGAGCAAAGCGGCACGATGCGCCGTCTTCATTTCTCGTCGCTCTTGGGCGCCTGGACCTGGGCACAGCTCTGTCGAGCTCGCCAACCAGGCTTCAGCATTCACCACGATCTCCTTGCATATCCTCAGTTTGAAGTTGTTTTCTCCGATGCCTACATATCCGAATCCGCCGCACAAGAACTCCTTGATACCGCCGATGCCACCCATCCTAATTATGACGCCGGGCTTGCGAGCCAAACCGATATCTCATCTAATATCCGCCCTGCCGCTGAACGCGACTTTGGAGCAGCCGGCCGCGATGGCGCCGCCGACGAAACATACGAGGTCATGAGCATGCCACCACACCGTTATCTATGCGCCATTCCCGTCATCGAACCACCGGCAGCCCCGAATAAAACGGCCACCGAGCTGGCCAAGGCCGAGGAGGCACTCGAGTTGGCTCGCGCCTCTGCCCATGGCTGGGACCTGATCAACGAATTGGACGGTACCTGTCTCCACTACATGTCCGGTTGGTGGAGTTATCGTTTCTGCTATGGCCAGGACGTCGTCCAGTTCCATGCCGTTCCTGCTAGTGTAAAGAACGGCCCCCCGGTACGCGATGTCACCACGGCAGAGTATGTCCTCGGCCGGGTTCCCGATTCACACATGCCCCCGCGTTCTTCGCGGCGCCGCGAGCAGAACCACCGCCAGGGGCCGCCTTCCGGCGCCCCACCTAACACCGACCTTCAGATCAAGGGAGACCAACGGTACCTAGTACAGAGGATGGGCGATGGCACCATCTGTGACCTGACGGGCCGTGAACGCACCATAGAAGTGCAGTATCACTGCAGCCCTGGAAGCACGCAGGACCGCATTGGTTGGATCAAAGAGGTAACCACCTGCTCGTATCTAATGTTAGTCAACACACCGCGCCTTTGCGCCGATGTCGCCTTTCAGCCACCTAAGGAGGAGAAAGCGAACATCATCAGCTGCAGGGCCATCGTACCCGAGTCGGCACAGGTCGAGTGGCACGCGCAGAAAACACTCGAAGCACAGGCTGCCATGGTTGGCCAGGCTAAAGCGGCCGCTAAGTCGCCTATAGTCATTGGCGGTGTCGTGGTGGGTGGCCGAGAATTGATCGGGAATGGGGAGGACGGCAAAGAAGCACCAAGGCTGTCTCCGCCTAGGAGTTACCACGGCGACAGCATCCCCGGTCTCGGCAGGCTCATCGACATAATCGCCTCGGCAGCCGGGAAAGAGGGCGGCGGCGAAGTTCAGGTCATGTCGGATGAGCAGCTTCAGAAACTGAATCTCAGCCCTGACATAGTCGAGAACCTGAAGAAGGAGATCCAGAAGCTCGCCGGCGACAGAGGCTGGAAACTGGAACTGGTGGAGGCCCCCGGGAATGCCAGGGAGCTCCTTGGCATAATCGACAGCGAAGACGACGATGAGGAGGAGGGAAACGGAAATGGGGGTCAGAGACGGAATGGACAGCGCGAGGCTGAGTTCGAAGACGAGGATGACGACGTCGACGACGACGACGACGACCTTTTCACGGAGGAATTATGATATTTTGCATGCATGATTAACGGCGTTCTTTAGATATTCTGAATTGATCGAATTATCAGTTGCTTTATGAGGTTCCTTGCGAATGCTTCTTCCGCGTCGAATTGGTGGAATTAATTAATCGCGGGTGAAATCATGATTATCTTTAGGTATTCTACCGTCTTCAGCCATGTCATGTCATGCACGATGTCTACCTAGCTCTAGCGGCTCGGGGTTTAGCACATCCTCGCCATCGAGAGTTGTTGTCTCCGGCGTCTCATGGCCTATTGCCCTCTGCGTCTCGGATGTTTCCACGTGGTTCACGGAGATGTGTACTCGGGGATTGACGATTGCGTATCTAGTCTCTAGACTCGCGTTTGCGTAAAAACTGCGACGGCCGGCACCGTAGCCCCTCTGGTCCTCGATCAGGACCAAAATTATCCTGCCGAGTGCCTAAGGGTATTTCTTTGCTGGCCTGGACATGTCAGTATGTAAGGCATATTACAAGCACTTCCAATCCGCCTTTCAGTGGATAAGATCTGTCGTCGATATCTTTACAATAAGTAGCCTATACGTCGCGTACGATTACATCCATACGACGCCTTCTAATAGGCCCCAATCTCTTCAAGCAGAAGTTGAACCGCTCAAGACGCCCGACTCCATAACCGCCCAATCCACACCTTCAACCCCCAGCAATGCAACGCCAATATTACCAAGTAGACCGTATGCCTAAGGCACAAAGCATAAATCAAGCCCAGCCACGAGCACGAAAAAAGCCACAATGCCGCCCGACACAACAGATTCAGGACCCAGAGAAGAGCCATGGGGATCACAAACGATGCTGGGTCTGTCGCCACGTAGCGCTCGCATTGCATTGCATATGCCCGTCAGCGCGGGCGCCCGAATAGGGTTGAGCCTGCGCCCTGCCGCGCCTGTGCTTATTGGGCGTTGGCTGGGATTGCAGTTTATACATGGTGTGATCGCCATGTGGCAGACGATGGGAATTGGTGCGTGCACGGATGGGTACTTGGATTGCGTGCTGGTTTATCGTGGTCCTTGTTGAATTCGTGATGGTGACTGGTAGCTTGTGAAGCTTTGCATTATGGAGTACTAGCAGACCTATCTAGAATGTCATACCGTTCGCGGCAGTGAGTACGGACGTAGGTCGCTCAGGTATTGTAAACAAGGTTGACGAGTAACATTCTACTGCCGCTCGGAGATGCCCGCCACATGAGAGTCGAGAAGTCGGGTTGCTCAGGTCTTCTTCTCGCCATAGCGCAGGAATGTACGGACGTACACTACGAAAAGGTCGATTTGACGGGTAAGACTTTTGGAAATGCCGGATTGATTTCGTCTCTGCGTGGCGTCGCGGACCTCATTATCTATCATCGTGCAAAACATTGCTGGATTGTGAGTTGATGATTACACGGTAGCAACGGAGGAGATGGAATGCGCAAGTCTTTCACCCATCGCACGGGTCTGTATTTTGGAAGCGATTCGGCGAATCGCCTCGGAGGAAAGAGCCAATCAAATAACCGTTTCTGGGTGAAGGGCCTGGCGTGCCGGGAAGAACAGTCTGCGGAGTGCAGGATCTATCGGGTGGGCATTCCTCGAGGAGGAGGTAGATGAGCTGAACGTAACCACCAAAGGTCACCTGTACGGACTGGGGTACTTAACCAATAAAAACCCGGTATTTAGCTAAGTAAAGTGGATATATCTACCCATCAGATAGGTATGGGACCCATTCAGATGAGCACCCTAGTAAATGCTCCACTTATTTTGATAAGCACTAACTATATCTGGTTACAATAATGATTTTAATTAATAATACTTTTTATATAAATTATATAACTGCTTTCCAAGTGCTTATTATATACTTTCGAAGTATTAAAGTTGCTGGGTTAGGATTAGGGTTAGTGGTTAGGATTAGGGTTAGTGGTTAGGATTAGGGTTAGTGGTTAGGATTAGGGTTAGTGGTTAGGATTAGAGTTAGTGGTTAGGGTTAGAGTTAGTGGTTAGGATTAGGGTCAGTGATTAGGTAGATTGTAACTGCTTATTAAGTGCTTATCATACACTTTTAAAACATATAGGAATTGTTAATATGTATTTTATTTACCTATTTTTCGGCAATATTTATTCTATTGAAATCAATATTACTAAGCAGAAGATCATACCACACTAAGAGGTACCTTGGTACTTTAACTAGCCAAAATAGGCTTAGCGGCCCACCGTACAGGTGAACTTTGGTGGTTACGTTCAGCTCATCTGACTACACTTCCTCGAGGCGTTCCGTAGACACTCGCCATCCCGATAGGTAGAAACCGTAGAGCCACGATGATGTAAATGCATTCCGTACGGATGAGACGAGATACTTGTCGTTCTCCGTTCCTCACTCGGATCCTATCACATCGTAACCGTACACTGTGTACGGGTCTGGCCGGCAGGAATTAATAGGGATCGTTATTGGTGCGCAGACAGCGACGAGCTGACCCGTCGCATGTAAGTGACGGTTTCTGCTGATTGGGAAACCATTGATTCAACAATCAACAATGCTTCTTATCTGGATATCTACACACTATTACTCATACTCACTAAATATAGAATGTTGCCGCATTCACTGATGCTGCTACAGCCTACGGTCTGTAGAATGAGGGTAGAATGAGAGAAGGATGATTCTCGGGTGTAGTTGATTCTCGGGACGGTCACGATAATGAGGATACTCCGTACAGATACTCAATTAGCACCGTATATACTCCGTAATCAATCTGCCATAACGCGTCAACGCACGGCAATTGGTCCGTTATCGAGCCTGTATCCTGGTTTAGCGCAGTACCTGAGCGGAGCCGGGCCAGTGCCTGCACAGTGCTCCGTCCACTATGCAGTTCCCTTAGGTAACACTCTCTATTATCGCAGGTAGCATTCGTTTGCTCCCTCCAGCTTTGATTGATCGTTCAACCTCCTGTTTGCTTACTCCCTCTTTCTCGTCTTGTCGTCTTGTCGCGGACTGTACCCTCCCACAGTGCACGACAGCTCGGCGCGCGATGACGCATTATGTAACCCGCAAACCCTCCTGCATCTTGAGTCTTACTCTTGGCTCCTTCGATGCTAATTGCTGTCTTGAAGCTTCTCCTTTCAGCCTGTCACTTTCGCGGTATTGTTCTGACTGCCCCAAATTGCTTTTTTCCTTTCTTTTCCTTTCTCTCTCTACCCCGTATGAGCTGCCCAAAACCCCGACTGCGTCCCACTGGACATGCTGAAGGCCATTGCCGTCTCTCCTCCCTATTGACCACCGGAGGCTGAGACACGGGCAAGACAGTCGGGTACTTCGTATGACAACACGCCGCGGAATCGAGCACGAAGGTCCCACTGCTACCAACGGCTGCTTCGTTTCCTAGTTCCTGGGACCCAGAGTGTTTTCCCCTCTGCCGTTCTGATCTCGCTCAGCCCTGGTCGGTTGAGGTCATGGTATAGAACAGGCAGCACCGTCGAAACCGCCCGGCGCATGCGCGAGTCCTGCGAATCGCCATTTTGATTATGAGCCGGCGTGGCTAGGGCCTAGAAGTCCTATGAGAGCACCTGAGACTGACCATATCCATCCTCCCTCCTTGGCGTACCTGGTGCTTGTTTTGAGTCAAGGGGTGGCTGTAGTTTCAGATGGAATGTGGATAGTAGTTGTCTTGTAGGAAAGCCACCGGTTCTGCCGAGATGGAGAGCACCCTTCCCCGTAAAGAGGCACGCGAGCGCATACATCGCCGAGCGCAGTCCGCCGCCAGCACGACCGCCAGCACGACATATCCCACGATGACGAGCAAAATCACAAGTGCATATTCTCATCTGCGCGCAACTACACCCTCATTTGCCCCTCATACCCACAGATATCACCATAGCCATTGTGAGGAAACGTCGGGAATAAGACAACTACTGCGTCTGCCGCTAGAGTCGAGTCGAGAATTGAGGCAACCAATGACGCCGGTGTCCAGTTTGCTTCTAGAGAAGCTGCAACAGGAGAGAAGGGCGGAGAGCGAAAGATTGGCAAGCAAACTCGGGTCCGACCTGGGCTCATCAACTGGCGATAGTCGGGATGGAGACGGCCTTGGCTCATCTAGGAAGTACAGGTCCCTGGTGGAACAACCGCCGACATCCAGTCCCGCCGACGATTCAAGCCAGAGCAGCATGGGAGCTAAACAAGCGGAAAAGGTATGCGAAAATGGGGGTCTCTAACCCTCTGCATGACGATCTATACGACTGACCGGAGCCAATCTCTAGACCGTTTCTACGCTGCATAAACAGAACTTCGACCTCAAGCTTGAACTTTACCATCGTCGCGAAAAGCAGTCCTCTCTAGAAGCGAGAGTGGAGGAGCTCGAAGCGGACCGCCTGGAATGGCAGTCAACTCGAGACAAGCTGTTTGGTGAGATGGTAAAGAGAGACAAAGCCATCGAGGAGGCCGTGAACATGATAGTCAAGCTGGAAGCGACAATTGATAGTTTGGTCCAAGAAAGGACAATGCTGGCGCATTTCGACACGAACGGACCCTGTCAACCCCCCTGGCCCATCATCCCTGACTCTCTGCATGCCGAGACCCCTAAGCAGGGCGACCACGGCGACTTTTTGTCGATAGGTTCTAATAACACTCTCGAACGAATGCCCAGTTTTCTTTCCGAGCGAAGCATACACACCGCAACCCTACGAAATATTGTCTTACAAAACCGTTCCAATTTCCTGCGCCCACGCAAAATTTCGGACCAGGTCTCCTCATCGAGCGCCGATGTGAGCGAGATTAACCGTGTGGCTAGCCCAAGCCTCAGCCTACTCAGTGAGAGCTCTTTTGTGAGCATTTACGGTTCCAAACAGGACGGTAATGGACTTGGGCTGCTGCCGCTGGAGGATGTCTCGGGCATAGACGGTACTTCCATTGACCGCTCACGATCGCCTACCGAGAAAACCTCAGTGGACTCCCTCTCAAGCCACGCAACTACCATTCCCAGTCACATGGCCGACATGACGCCAAGGCCAATGATCAATAGCTCTAGTCAGGTTATACCACCAGACAACGTCGTCCACCATGACGCTACCCTCTCAAAGATGGACAAACTAGGTGATCAGGTAACCACTTCAGAGTCAGTAATGTTCAAGACATTTACAACTAGCCGGGAGAAGGGCGTCGTAACTCCTACCCCCAAAGTCCCCAGGTCACCTAGTAAGTGGGGTAAGAGGGATGGGGATTGGGTCAATCGCTCAATACGTGATGGGCCAGTCAATGTCCATGTTCTGCCACCCACGCCGGACACCGTCTCTTCTTCCATCCTTCGAAAGCACAAAGACTCACCCGACTCGCGGGACGGTCTTTCCAGACCCGACGAAGCATGTATACCGAGATTTCAAGCTGCATCGCCACCTCCTGACATCGGGCGTTTCAGGTCGTCGGCGCAACGGGAGATGCATCTTAGGATGCAAACACCAATGGAAAGCCCGGGGCGTGGTCCTAGTCTCTCGGGAATCCATGGAAACCCAGTGCCGTCCGACTTGGGCCAGTTAGCCCATTCAACAGAGAGACCAGCTGCCGCAGGGCGGCATCATTCGGATACTTTCGACTCGGACTCGGATTCTGAGGGTGGTGCGGACGCCCACTCCGATGCTGAAAGCTTCGACTATTGGATGCGTGAAAGTTACAAGCCTGACGACGACAGTACCCGCCCTAGCACTCGTCAGCCGGGCGACGGTTCTCCTTCGCCGGACCTGTTCTCCTTTCCCGTCGGCTCCGGGGGGTGGGAACCGGAGGCTATGTTTGGAGCACTCCGAGGTGCTGGCTTTCTTGGTACGCCCGTTCCGTCTCTGAAACGCGACCCGATGGACGAGATAGCGACTTTAAGACAGTCGTCTCAACCAGTCCCACTGAACCCTGTACACGGTCCACAGCTTCCTTCGCGGAAATCAAGTCTGAATGCGCACAATCCGCAAGCTGCTGGGAATTCATCGCACGCCGTAGGTTTCGGGGAAGGATCTTCCCGAGACCACAGCGATGTGAGGGTCGATGGAGAGAGAGGCAACAGCATCGATGGACTTGGGAATATGGCGTCGTTCGGAATCCGTCCCGATGCAGGGACAAGCACGAAAAGAAGTCAATACCCGCCCATCTCGGGCCTCCAATTACGGGGCCGTGGTTTAGGACTCAACTCGTTTCTCCGGAGATCTGGCTCCGAAAGCTACGGCCCCCGCTCGGACGCCCCGGAACCCGCTTTCATTTCATCGGTATTCCATAACCGTGCCCCATCGCCACCGCAAACACACGTGCCCTACTTCAGAAGACACGCCGGTAGGGCCAGTGTCCCACCGCCTGCCACTGTACCATGGGTACCGCGTCCAGTTCACCCGGCGGAGGACAACAATGCGAGCGCCACGCCACCGCCGATCCTGCGGAATCGGCCACCACCGCAACAGACGGACTTTGTCAGCCCGAACGTAGCACCGTTAGAGACATCGCCGGCTATGGAAGCGGCCTTACGCCCAGCGAGTCGCTCAACAGCGGCTGAAAGCCCAAGTTCTGGTTCTCAGACGACGCCAGTTGCGCCTCAGAGCGGCGGAGGTGTAAGGAAATGGCTAGGTCTCGGAAAGAGAGCGAGTCTAATGAACCGCACGAAATGATGCGTCCTGCAACATTATGTATTTCATAAAGGGGGCATTTGTGTATGACTACGCGGCCAGACAGGTTAATGGATTGTGCGGGCGTTGGTGGGATTACTCTGGTTTAGGTTGGGAATAGCATACTTGGGTTCATTGATACCTTGCAATACCTAGATACTAGCGGAAAGGAAATACAATGGAACGTTTTTCATGCTTGGTTTGGTGTTTTTTGGGGATTGGGGTATAGTCGATTGGCTTGGTGCTTGTTTCTTCGTGGACTGGCTGTGCAGAGGACCTGTATCGAAACTTGGGGGTCTGTAGATGGGATGGGATGGGTGTGTGATGATTATTAAAGGAAGCTCACGAGTCACACTGTCGACATAGGTAATGTGGCATAGGTAGGAATATACGGCTTCGCGACAAGGCGTCGCTGGACCGATTTGCCTTGTCTCTCCGTCGTTGATCATAGTCTCTATACAATGCGTAGAGCTCGTTCTAAGTCAGCCGGTTGGGCATGAGCACAAACATATCATATGAAGTACCTGAGGTCACGTATAGAGATGAGTACCAAAGCATCGTCTTCGACTAATTGTGCCTCGAGAACTTTAACCACACGGGAGTAAGTTACTGAGTTGTGAGTTTGTATAGGATTACATATTAGGATTATTTGACTGGATTGTGACTCACTATAAGCCCTTATTCGGAATCTTAACCGCCTTTTAACGATGGCTATCCTCATTCTTTGACCTCCTGGGAGAACCCCTTGAGCTACGCCAACCTTCTCAACCTCCTCAACCACTATTAACCACTTCAACCACCTTAACTCCCTCAGCTTCAACTACCTTAACTCCCTCAACCTCATCAACCTCAGAACCAACCCCCAACCCACCCCCCAAAACCCGCCTCAACTCACAAACAACCCCACCCCCCCCCCAGCCCGACAAAAGCCACAAACCCGCCCATGCCGCACAAACCCCAAATGCAACCCAAACTTCAAAGCATCCGGCACCCGCGCCTCCAAATGCGCCTGAGCCAGATCCCGCGAAGCACCAGCCGGTCTCCAACCCAGGAACCCCGTGATGCGGTGCACGTGCGTATCAACCGCAAAGCGAGGGCGTGAAAGGCAGAACAAAAGAACGCAAGCAGCAGTCTTGGGGCCAACGCCCTTAAAGCCCAGTAATTCCTTCATGGCGTCCTCGTCGGACATTTCGCGGAGGTGTTCGAGGCTGTATCCCCCAAAACGAGATTTCGTTTGTTTTAGGACTTCGTGTATCACGGCTGATTTCACGCCTGCTAGTCCACCCCCCCGGATCGTGTTTGCTAGCATGGCTACGCCGCCGGAGACGATAGCGCTCCAGTTGTTTTTGCCGTAGACGGCTTGCATGGCGCGTTTTGCTGTGCTGCTGTTCTTTGACGTCGTGTTTTGGGATAGGATCGTGTCGGTTAGGGCTTCGAGGACGGTGGGCGCGGTCCCGCAGTTCCCTTCGTTGGGGTTTGGGGCTGGGATGGTGCGGGATAGGATGTCGTGGGCTTTTTGGCAGGCTTCGGGGGTTGGGCTTGTGAATGTCGGGAAGGGGGATTGCTTTTTTGCGTATTGGGTGTAGGAGGTTAGTTTTTTTGCTTGTCTTTGTTCTGCTGCTGTTTTGTCGGGGGTTGGGTTGGGTTTAGTTTTCTGGGTTGGGGGTTGGTCTTCGTCTTTTGGTTCTTTTTTTACTTTTGCTTTTGATTTTGGTTTCGGTTTCGATATTGGGGCTTTTGCGTTGGGGAATATATCTCGCTTCTCACCCTTCTCTTCTTCGATGCCCTCTTCAACCGAATGCGTCGGATTCGACTTGATCCGCTTGCTTCGACGCAGTTCCGGGGCGAAGTCCGTGGGAAGAAGTTCCCGTTTGATCTTGGGCGTCTTCTCGTCGCCCTTTTCCCCGTGAATCAACAAGCCCTTCTCGACTGGTTTCCCGCTTGCACCCAGGCGCTGTGCAGAAACTGCCCCGTTCACGGCGCTGCCGTTTTCTTTCCGCGTGAGCTTCGTCATGACGGAGATGCAATTGCCAGCGAACCTGGTCGTTAGGAGTAGTACCCTTTCACCCAGCACCATAGATACCTAAACGATGCGATTTTATAATAGTTTTGGAGAGATATTGGGAATAATCATGTACGTGCGATTGGTATTTCGGAATGAAGTCTCGAAGAGGAGAGTTGGCGGATTGAATACGGGGCCATGATGATGAGAAGATGATGAATGAAGATTGAGACATGGATAGAATGTGGTGAGTAGGTATAAGTACTGGGTGATGATGTCAGTTGGTCCCTGCGCTACGTACCTTTCAGCTCGTCACTTTTCAGATTCCATGATCCATTTATTCAGCTGAAAACAATTACGATTGCATTGTTTCTATACAATTTCATTTGTTATATGATCCTGTGTCCATGTTTATACGGATAGACGTCCAACAGCATCTGGCCCGAACATGAAATGAATCCCGTGTCAATTGCTGATGAGCTGTCAGGGGCATTTCCCGAATGAATCAATTGATTCCTCGAAAATATATGCTCTAGGATGCTATGTGACAAAATCCGTTTGCGATTGTCCCCAACATCTCTCGTTTCAACCCAGTAGGCACATGTGAAAGCCACGCCGTTGTCCTCGGCCCGGCCGCTATGTGCCGGATGACGTCCGGTGCCGTGTATGTAGCGTCGGTGCCCGTAAAGGAAGCAAGCTAGCGACCGCATACAATACACGGGCGTCCTCCCGTTGACGGCGCTCTCCGTAGCTTGTCTTGCCCTGTGCAGGCAGCCCCGTTGTCAAATGGTCCCCCGCAGGATGGTATCTATAATATAAACCTTTAACCGTGCATCTATTCAAACCGCGACGGAGCATTGTGGTATCCCATACCATAGGTATACACCTCCGCTACCAGACCCTACCAATCCATGCTCAACTCACGAAACTTGAGATGGCTTAAGCCTGTCTGATCAATCCTCACCCGACTTTGATCTTTTTGCACCAGTCTCTGCCATGTTGAACCTGGTAGTTGCAGAGCCAGACTTCCATGGCCATGCTCACGAATCCGGCGATACAAATGCCCGCGCTGTCACTCACGCTAGTGGCGCCTAAGCTGAACTCCCTTTCGGAGAAGGGGACGTTTTCCATGACTATAGCGTTGCGATGTCAACAGTTGCTATCTTTCGTTTGTAAGAGTATAGGAAGACAACACTCTGAGGATAAATTTGCAGCACGCGAGCTGGGGTCATCGCAATTACGAAAAGAGGAATAACAAGGGGTAACAAACTCAATGACTCACTTTCGGCAAACGTATTCACATAAACACCACCTCCAAGCAGACCCTCCCAGAACGTGATAACGAACACGATGTAAACATTCGGAATGAAGTTCAGCAGCGACTGCGCCGTAAGCAGCACGAGGTTTCCCACCTGGAGGAGGGATAGCAGGTAAACGTGGCGGATACGGACGAAGGCGACAGAAGAGCGAGAGACAAAGACGCCCAGCTGGTAAAGGAAGCCATACATGGGGTAGAAGTCGCGGAGTTCGCTGAAGGGTGACTCGTCTAGCGGGAACAGCACTTCAACCGTGGATTAGCTATCTCTAATTATGAGGGAGACTTGGAAGTTTCATCCAGGAGAGGCTACAGAGCTTTTCTAGTCACAGGTCTAGCCAGACTTGATCATATGATAGCAGTCTACACTAGAAGGATTGGCTCTTAGCAACACTTACATGTGGGTGAGACACCTTGGTTAATCACATATTCGGCAAGGTAGACCAGCAGCAACGGGATCATGTAAGGGACGAACAAAGACTTGGCACGGCGGAGATTAGTCACGAAAGTCGACCACGAGTCTTCTCCGCGAGGAGAGCGGGCTGCAGAGGGAGCAGGAGGGTCCGGCGCAAGGAGGTTCGAGGCAGCATTAACGACCGGCACATCATCGACATCGGGCGACTCGGGCTCGTCCAAATCCCGAATAAGTCCGTATTCCGGAGACCCAGAGACGTCACCCAGGGGCTTTTTCGGAAGGATGAGGAAGAAGCTGATCACCATGATGGCCGGCAGGAGAGCAGAAGCCAGGAGGCTGTCCTTGACGCTGAACCCAAACGATTCGGTCAGCAGCACATACAGTCCAGCACCGATCAATCCAGCGGCACCGGTACCGCTACCCCAGGCGGCGAGGCTCATGTGGCCATAGTAATGCGTCAATCCCAGGAAACTCAGCTCGCCACCGCCACTGGCGAAGCTTGCCAAGACGACGCCGACCATCTTCAGACCAATGGATTGATCGGGCGGGGTGAATGCGATCACGAGCATGCCGGATGCCGAGATAACCGCGAAGCACACGATGCGCAAGGCGTATGGCACGCGGTGTATGAAGTAAGGGGCGATCAACTTGGTCGCGAAGGACGGCAGGATGTCAGCAAGGAGGACCAGGCCTTTGGGCACGTCGGAACCGACGAGGTCCTGTGCGGCGGAGAGGATGATGACATAGAGGACATTGTTGATCAAGCCTGTTTAGATCCGGTTGGCAAACTGGTTAGTACTGCTACTGCCTGTGATCGTATATAAACATTTACGCGCAGCGAGAAGAGAATGTACCGAAGAGCCAGAAGGCCGTGAGAACAGAAACATGGGAGTTCTGGAGGATGGCGGCGAGGCGGGCCTTGTAAATGGCCCAGGACGCGGAGGGAGAGCCCGGCATCGGGAGCAATGGTGATGAGGACGCGCGGGATGCCGGGGCCATGGCAGGTAGGGGACGCAGACCAGCAGCACCTCACTTATAATCGAGTCATGATCTGTCCGTGTCAGCAGGGAATGAGAGACGCGATGACGAGCTTGAGATCTGAGGTCATTGTGCGCAGGTACGGTACGAGTCCTTCAAGGTACCCGCGAAGCACGTCCGTACTGTACCTAACCCATTTCAGCACCAGCGCCATGGATGTCAGGATGTCCAAGTAGCGTGTTACCAGCCCTATCAGCCACCGACGCCAACGCCCGCAACGCTTCTAGATAGTGGCGCGCATGTGGCTGACCACGGTTAGCAGCGGTAATACGTTACGAACAACACCCGGAAGCGAACTGCATGGCGCAGGTGCCTGACAGAGTCCCTCCGGTACGCAAATTTTGGACCAGGTACCCGAGATACTGCGCACTGTAGCCGGGTTGTCGCCAGGTGGCTGACGTACACTGTACACGTGTATGCCGTGTAGGCACCCGAGTGGCTGCTCAGGACCGTCGTCTGCTTGGCTGCGTAACCGTCACCGTAGTGTATACAGTAAATACTGGGGCTACGTACACTGTAACATTGATCAGACTGAGGATCCGCCAGCCACGCCGACTGTTCGGGTGAGAATTTCCCCTTTCTTTTCTTTGAAACAGAATTGACATGGACTCAACCAAGCGTCGCGACCCCGATGGCCGTCTGACAGTGAACGGACGAGTCTTCATGGTCTTGACAGTCGTTACCTAATCTAGGTGCATTATATCCGGTTTGAAAGGATGGTATCTGCCTCTGGCGCGCATTACACTAGGTACAATCACTGAAGCGTACTATGTAGACACAAGACAAGCCGATGTATCTCATTGTTATTCCTAAACCAAAACGTCTACCTGTCTAACATCTATTCTTTCCATATTCCAAACCAAAGCCAATCCTACACTCATCAATTGTACAAGACGCGAAGCCAAGTAACATAGGAACTATGAATCCCTGCACTGATCTGGGCAAGATAGGAGGCTGCCTTAGTTGCGCTGGCTGCGCCGTTTCTGCCGCGGCCGCAGCTTCATGTTACGCCCTTTCGTCTCCAGTTCGCTAATCTCGATTTCCGTGACCCCCTTAGTCACGCTTCCCGTCTTCAAAGTGTCCAGTTTCTCGTCGGTCTTACTCTCAGGCTTAGGAGGGACCAGTTTCGGCATTTCGTGAAGTTCTCTAGGCGGTTGAGAGCCCGTTTTCGCGATCGCGAGGGTCCTGGCCTTTCTGCTGAGGTGAGGATTATCATTGTATTGTCTGATGTAGTAGGCGAGGTCCGCAGTAGGATCCCATTCCGTCTGGGAGATCCCGTTGCCCATCCACGCGAAGCGGTTCCCTCGGTATTTGATGTCCCAGTCGTCCCACCGCGGCTCCCGCATGGCTTCCAGATAGTGCAAAGTCGACCCTGGCCAGATCGTTGGCAAGCGGCTACCTATCTGGCGGTTATTGTGCGCGCTGCGGCAGTTGTCCGACCAGACCAGCGTTTCCACGACCTTGGCCACCTGCTCTCTGAACTCTTGGCAAATTTCAGGTCGGATGGATATGCTGTGAATGGGCTCCGTCTGATAGCGATCGATGCAGGCGCAGATATAGTCTACCTGAGCTTCGATTGCGATAATGGACGGCCCGTTTGTCACCGGACTATAGGGACCTAGCAGGGTGAATGTATTCGGAAAGTCGGAAACACCCACTCCCATATAGCCCATTATCGACTTGCTCCATTCGGTCTGCAAGTTGCGCCCTGATGCTACTACGGGGTAAGTTGGCACATACGACGTGTCGAAGCCGGTCGCACATATTATTACGTCGGCCTCGTGGTGTTGGCCATCTTCTGTGATGCATCCGGAACTGGTAAACGAGGAGGCAGACGAATGAATGACGCTGACGTTCGGTTCTTTCAATGTCTATTCACCATGAGATAAGCTGGATCGCTGTACTAATGGATTGGCAGTACTCACGCGCAAGAATCTATAACCGGAGGGTATCACCCGCTTGCAGCCAACAGAGAATTCGGGGATAAAGTGTTCCACCTTGTCATCTCGGCTCAAAATGTTCCTCGTCGCTGACTCGAGAACACCCCTGGCCCGTTGCTGCTGCACGGTGTTTTTCATGTAAATTGCTTTGGTATGTCAGCACGACATAAGATGAAGCTCGCCGGGTGGAACTTACGAAAGACAGTATTCATCAATCTTTCGTTCTTTTGACGAACTTCCATCACCAGCTCAGGTCTCTTGATATGCTCTTCGATCTGCTCAGGCGTGAAGGCAGAGGTTTCGGTGCTGATGTCAGGTAGCACCCATGACGGTGTACGAATGATGATCTGTGCTTTCCGGACGATGGGTTGAATCGCGGGAAGGATCTGGACAGCGGAGGATCCGCTACCAATGACCAGCACATTGCGGTCCTTGAGGTCAGCGGTTTCGTCGTAGTTGGCGCTATGGAGTTTAAGGCCCTTGAAGTTTTCGAGGCCGGATACGTTCGGCCAAGCTGGCTTATTCAGGTAGCCGGTGGCATGGATCAGAATGTCACAAGTGCGCTCCACGACTTCGTTTGTCTCCAGGTTCTTGGCCTCAACCTTCCACTCGCCTTTCTCCTCATCCCAGGTTGCTCCCGTGACAAGGTGCGACTTGTGAATAAAGTGGCCCAGCCGGTGTCTTGAAATAAAGTCTTCAAAGTATGACTTGATCTCTTTCGAGCCAGCATAGACGGATGACCAGTCCGGCTTGGGATCAAAGGAGTAAGTGTAGTTATGGGAAGGGACATCGCACGCGCAACCCGGGTATCGATTCTCGTACCAGGTGCCTCCAATCTCTGGGTTTTTGTCGTAGATCTGGGAAAATAATGAGCTATGGGTCCCATTCTTGAGTGGGAAGTGAGAGACCTCACCGTCAGTGAAAAGTTAGAGAACGATAGCTGGAGCTTGTATGCTAAGCAGATGCCCGATGCCCCGGCCCCAATGCAGATGATCCTGACAAACCGCTCATTGTAGATTGCTTCTTCTTTGACTGGGTCCATGGTGTATGCGAGGCCTAAAAGTGAGAATATGTCGGGTGAAAGGATAGTCCGGGAAAGTAGGCGAGAAGAGATGACGAGCGCGAGTAGTCCAGGAGAGAGCGAGTAGACGAGGAGAGAATCGAGTAGTCGAGGAAAGAGCGAGTAGGCGAGGAGAGAATCGAGATAGAGTGCGGAGGAAGCGGCGTTCATATTACCGTAAGCTGCCCTTAGTATAAATATGCCGCCACCTATACGTGTATACGACCGCAGAGTCTAACGATGCCCTGCATGATACCATTGACCGAGTTCATAACGTACGACCGTCAAACATACCAGGACCAGTCGGCAGTAGCCAGCCACACCATACAGCCATAGTATATGATGGTTGAGCCATTTAGGACTTAGTAGCCGCCATTTGATCTACCGACGTCCCGGCGCCACCGATTCGAGCATCTCACTCGGTTCGGGTTTTCGGATTGGGATTACCTACCCGTTCCACAAGCGCGCTCCCATGCAGAGCTCGGTTTTCAGTGCAGATTCGCTTTCAGCTCAGTCCTATACTCACAAACAACAAGGCCTGCATGCGATCGGGGCGGCCGATTCAGATTCTTCTTGGTATTTCATTTGTGGCCGGTCCCGCAAGTTGAAATTGAAGGGCCTGCCACGGTATCTCTCTACAGGGGGTGTCCGACGAATATCAAGGGCGTGTCAGTATCGGACGACCCTAACACCAAAGCGGCAAGGCCCCGGCAGTAGCCCCGGGAAGCGGCTACAGGTACCCACCAAATTCTCGTCCCGCGCTGTCGTTTCCTGCCACCCCATTCCTCTTTTCTTTCCGTCTCATCGGATGCGACACTCCAGCGCTACGTCACATGTTCCCTGCGACCTCCATATGCGGTAAGCAAGGCGTCTGAGATCTAGCTGATCCGAGACCACAGGGCTTCATCATCAAGCAAGGGAGCGCACTTCAACCACAAGCACCACGGACCGCTCTAGATAATTGGCCGCGCGCTGCACGCTGCATGCATTTACTTCAACACGATCTCGCGCTTCTCGCGCGAACTGGGAAATTCCATTGAGAGTCTGATGCTTGCCCCTTGCCGAAGGCCATGCCGACAGACGTCAGCAAGGCCAGTCACATGGTCCAGAGCCATACGAGGCGTACCTAGCAGTAAATGGTTCGGCACGCAGTGCTTCGTACCGAATAACCCAGTCAACGATGAATTCATCGATTAGATCAGTCGATCAGTCAATGATTTTATCGAAGAATCAGCAATCTTCGGGGAATCCGGCGGCCAGACCCGGCAAGAATCAAGACGAATGATAGAGAGATCCTGGGATGGAACCGATCAAGGTGAACAACGGGCTTCTTCACATCCTGCTCACCGTACCTATGAAAATTCTACATTCCCAGCAAGGGCGTGCATGATACGATAGCCTCATTTGAAGCAAGTCCGCAATGTCCCCGTTCACCGAGTTGTCTACATGCCTTGAGGCATGATCCCGTGTGCAGATTATAATATCATCAATAGTCGGCCTACCGGTACAGCTACCCCGTCATGCTATGGTAACTGCTTGCAAGCGGAAGCAGTCTTCACAAGCTCTAGGTACTCCGGTCGCTCCATCGAGAAGAATTCATAGTCTCATGCGGCAGGGTTGTGAGCGGCATATGCGGTTGCTATAGCATCAGCACTCCTTAGCAGTGTTTGTTACTTGTCACGGAAATCTCTCTTGATGCTCACTGCCCGGCATGGAGTTGAGGCGTCCAATTTGCGTACCTGTGCCTGCAGCCTCCCCACTGCATGATATCAACATCGAGGGGTACAATACTGGAATATCAATGGTTAGAAAGCGAGATAAGTGTTGGGAGAATGACGTCGGGGTTTCTCGACTCGTATTCTTATCTTGAGAAGCTCGCGGATAGTTGCCCGCAGTTGCATTATACGTGTACGACGTGGCTTGCTGAACAGCTGACATGCCTCAAGGGTTGAGGCACGTCAATCGGCCAGTCCGGCGGCCACCATCACTTTCCCAAGATTGCATTCACAAGTTTGCTTCTGCCTCCTTACATCGATTCCGCTCGATTCGCCTACCGACAACCGGATCGTCGCATCGTCTGTTGCGCCATGCGTCTGCTGTATCTATCCGACGACACTTTGCGGGCGCTAGACAGCGGTCGGTCGGTAAATCGGTATGTATTGACTCAGGGCCAGTTCGGTAGAATAGAAGCTGAGCGTGCGGGTGCTGGAAGAACTGTTCCCAAGCCAAGCCCTGTTCAGTATGGTAGAATGGGATACCGGTACATAATGTACATTGTCAAAAGTCGGCATGGTCGACGTTTAGTTAAAAAGTCGATGTATTTCAGGTACTTCGTACTCTTATATCAGTCTATCTAATCAGTTGCTATACCAGAATGGCGTAAAAAGCGTACAAATGCCCAGCTCCTGCTCGAGGGGGAAGAGTGGTGACGCTGGCTTGTTGGACTTGATGAAAATAGAGCAAGATACGTACGCTAAAACGCCCCGACCACTCTGTCGGAGCGTCAACAGCTGTCCTACGTCAACCAATGAAATCTTATGGAGATAAGCGTGTCGACCAATCAAACCCTATTGAGATAAGAAGCGAAATGGACTCCATGACTAAGCAGGCGGCTCGGTGTAAAATACCTCGTGTCCTACGGGCAGATAGTCTTCGTTCCCATCAACTACCTATCAGAAGGCTAGACCGAAAACACCCCATGGAGAGGTACGATTGAGATGTTTGAATCAATGCCGATACCGCCGTCTATCTTCTCTGAATTCCTGAGTGCGCACCTATTCTGTAGGTTTCAGTACGCAGTGCGCTACATAGGGTACAAAACCGAACCCCCTGTTCGACGTTAGCCATAAACGCGTAGGTGCAGTGGATACAAGATGCATCGAAGTCACCAGCTTCACGCTGAAAAAATCGTATCGATGGTCCGCTTCAGCTCTTTGCATGGACAAGAGCACAAGCGGGCTGCCATGTTCAGCTACTCGGAGTGTTTCCATCGGTAAGTCCGTACCATGGATTGTGCCAGCAAGCCTATTGCTACAGGTGGTCGAGCGTCGAACCGCCGGTTACGCCGTGGATCAAATTGGAGGAGTCGGCATGAAGCACCCTGCATTCATCAGTTTGCCGACCCCTCTCGACTGAAAATGTCGCGTGCTGCTAGAGCGTTCCCCCTGCAAAGGCCTCCGGCTAACGGGATCAACGTTGAACGACTTGCGAGCCTGCGCCCAAGTCGTCTACTTTCCATTATTAATACCCTTCGCCCAACACGACGTGATCCAAGTTCGTTCCATCGTCTTCACTACTGGTCTACTGCAATACTACCTGTCCTCCAATTGTGATAATTGCCCGTTTGGCCTTCCTGTCCGGTATACAAATACTCTCGGTTATCATGGCGGCTGTTGACGTTTCATCGGCTATTGCGCCAACCAACATTGGTGCTATTCCCAGACTCCTTTCGGAGGTGGCATCTGCTGGCCATGAATTTTCTAAGGCGGGCAACGATTCTGTTGTAGCCCGGCAGACCCTCCTTGCGAAAACGCGACAACTTACACACGCGCTCGAGACTCCGCGCGAGATCATGATCCAGCATGTCTGGGCGCAGGCAAGTCGCGACTCGCGAGCATTCCGGTAACATTCGTTGTCATAGCTAACCGAACACCAGCCTGCCAACTCCATGGCTATTTCGTTCGGCGTGCAATCGGGCCTGTGGACTACTATGGTGAAGAATGGCGACGGCCCTCAGAAAGTAGCCGACCTGGCTAAGCAACTGGGAATACAAGAGGAGCTCTTGTCGCGCTTGATGCGACATATTGGTGCTTGTGGTTACATCGACATGACAGCCCCGGACGAGTACACGCCCAACAGCTTCAGCAGGTCCTTGGCTCTTGCAGTCATAAGCAGTGGCTATCACACCGGGTAAGACTTATGTTGAAACATGCGAGTTTAGCAACTAATGGAGATTTCAAATAGCCCTCTGATTCTCAATCAGACCTTCTTACGCACGCACGACTGGCTTAAGGATAATGGGTACAGAGCTCCAACACGCAAGGTTGACACTCCGTTTCAAGCAGCTCATAACACCAAGCTTCACATTTTCGACCACCTGCAGTCAGATCCAGTGCATGGGCAGAATTTCAACGACCACATGGAAGGTTGTCTGTTAGGTCGTCCAGGATGGGTGGACGAAGGATTCTACCCGGTCAAGGAGCGACTTTTCGATGGCTTCGATACGGAAAACAAGGACGCGGTCCTGCTCGTTGACATTGCAGGGGGCTTCGGCCATTATACGGAGATGTTCCTGTCCAAGTTCCCCGATGCCCCCGGACGGCTGGTCCTGGAAGACCTGCCCCCCGTCATTGCACAGATTACGCGACTCCACCCACGCATCGAACCGGTGGAACACGATTTCTTCGCCGAGCAGCCTGTGAAGGGTAATTCCGCATCCATTCCAACAAACCGCAAGGGTAGCTGACTGACTAACGCTGTCCTCAGGTGCACGCGCCTACTACACGCACTACGTCCTCCACGACTGGCCGGACGACGAGGCCGTCAAGATAGCCAGTCGCGTCAGGGACGCCATGAAGCCCGGCTACAGCAAGTTCCTCATCAACGAGCACGTCGTGCCCCCCATGGACCCCGCGTTTGAGCAGACCGCGCTGGACCTCATGATGATGACGAATTTCGGCGCCAAGGAGCGCACTCTGGCGCAATGGTCCGACCTGCTGGAGAAGCAGTGCGGGCTTAAGATCGTGAAGGTCTGGACGCCGATTAACGGCTATGAGAGCGTGATTGAGTGCGAGCGGCCGGAGTAGAGGCCGGGCCCGTCTGCGGTGTACTTCCTGCTTGCGGTGTATGATTGGTAGTCACGAGTCCATGTTAAATATCTTATCCTAGACTAGAGAACGCATGAGGTTTTCAATGTGTCTGCAACAACACAGGACAAGACGGTGACACTAAGCAATTAGTCGGACCATAGCGCCTCGTACAATTGACTAACGCCATCGCACTCATTCCATGGTCAATGTCACCAGAGCGTCGGGGTTGTACGGCAGCTATCTAGGTACAGCTCGTCATCGCGTAACGGTGTCGAGAAGGTATGTGTTACCATGTCAGACGTGCAAACTCAACACAAGACGAATTCTACGAGCGCTCTGAATAGGTACAGCACTTCTCATTCCGCAGCTTAGCAATTGTCAGTAAGTATTAAGTCACGTAGTGTAGATGAGCTTTCCCAAATCCGCACTCAGTTGAGCCGAGTCCATCTTGTAAGTTGTTGGCTCGGCACACAACTCGGCCACCCAGCCATCCCCAAGTCCTCGGTCATTCCGGATACGTACCCCGCGATTCTGCTACGCGCTTCCTGATTGGCACGAATACCTACCTACCATATCCCAACGTAAGCTTTCGTCCCCAGCTTTCATGTAGGTAGTGTATTGAATATTCTCCGGACCCGCACGGAGTTTACGAGATGTGCGGGTAGCGATTCGGGGATGTGTGTCTAACACCGCTTACACTATCTATCTAGTCCGTACGAATCTTATCTCAGCAAACCGTTTCAGACTTCTTGGTTCCTATATTCTATAATATCTGCGTCCGTATACAGGTTAGATCGGCGGTAGATAACTCGACGGATAGAATCTGCTCCTGTTTCTGATATCTTTCCGTTGTGTACAGTCTGTATTAGTAGGTACCTATGTATTAGTGTATAGCAGCCCTATACAAAACAAACGGCAGCGTCCCGGCGCTAACACCCGCACCGCGCTAAAAGCGGGCCGAGCCGCGGCTGTCCGGGGTTACAAGTTGAACTTACACTCCCGGTACAACGCACCAAGATTCAGATGACGGAACAGTACACTACATTCCTACCTACCTACCTACATTCCTAACTACACTCCTACCTACATAAACCACTTACACTAAGGAGCACACAAGCTGAAGAAAGGCAGATCCCTCGCCTTCGGGCGATGTCGCGCGATGTCGATATGCCGAGACGCGGCTCCCGGCTGGGACGCTGCAGGCCGAAAACCGTTACGAGCTGAGTATGCAAGTGCGGACGGTCGGACCCTTTCTTGCTGATCCTTGGTTCTGCTGGAGGCTTAAAAGTCGGTACGAGTCATGTGAACTAGGTACATAAGTTGGTTAATATGCTTACTTCGTAGCTTACGATACTACGATCGTGAAGCCATCCTCCCAAAGCTCAGTTCAAACTTCAACTCCTTGCCGAAATAGTGAGCCTCGATATCGCATGATAAAGCTAATGAAAGATGAAGTGTGGGAACACTATACAGCGCACTCTGAATAGTGTATAAAAGACCAAGAACTAGCCGAAGCAGACTTGATCGGTCGGTCTTGTTGGTCAGTACGTCCTGACCGACTGACTGCTAGCTATGTCGAAATTCGACGTCTTTGCGCAGGATCGGAGGTACGTACCTAGGTAGGTACCTAGTGCGGTTTGCTCGTTTGGGTATGTATGGGCCATGGCAGTGTCAACGCGTAGCTAGTGCAGTCGACCAATGGTAAGGACTCAGCACCTAGGAATATAATGATCTTTTAGATGGGCGAACTATCAGATGAGCGGTGGTCTAGCGGCAAGAAACCCACCTTACTGTCTCTGCACAGTGGCCTCTGTGCAAAGTAGGTACGCGTGGCGGAGTGTCCCTAATCGACTCCCCGGAGATCACTCGCTCGGCCGCTTTTTTTTGTTTTTTTTTCCTCCCAGCTAGGCCTGTCATTGTCTCCCACCTCCTTTGCCTCTGTGCTTTCCCTAGGCTGGTGGAGTGTCCCTATTCGACTCCCTGTGAAATCACTCGTTGGCCCTTTTTTTCCCCCTTTTTCCCTACCAGCTAACTAGGCCTGTCGCCGTCTCCCATCTCCTTAAGGCGGCTTTGCAGCCCATTTCCGTGCAGAGTCCGTTTCTTTGCTTAGCAGTACCAGTAGCAAAGTCCTCGGGAATTTGGTACTATCAGCTAACTCCAACCGTAAAGAACTGAGGTATTGTACTTTTATATGGCATTTTGTAAGCATCTTGATTAGATTGTTTGGACAACACGGACCTGGCTTGTAAAGCCGCCGTTAAGAAGATCAACGAAGATCAACTGTCATCCGCCGCGTGCTCTGTATAATACCTATGAGGTAGGTAGGTAGCTACTTCTGCTGTCTACCCATTTCTATTGAGAGTTGATATTTGCGTAATGAGGTCCGCCAATCTGGCCGGCACTTGTACCTACTATTCCTTATGCTAATTACTGCGTACCGGTATTACGCACGTACTTTGTGGAAACAACTTTACAGCTAAATAATCGGTCTTGACTGCCCGAGAGCATCACTTCAGCCACTCACAAGGACTGAACCAACTAGGCGACGACGGGTCAATATCTACCTCGGTTTCTTAGAGCATTTGACGATGACACAGGTACCCGCATTGATATTGCGAAGAGTGACCCAATTGCACATCTAATAGTCCCCGGCTGCCTACCCGGACCAGGTACTTAAATTGCCCCAATGGTAGGAGAAGAACATAGCGCAAATATCAAATATCAACAATCTTTTCATAATCCGATTGAGTTCGACTTAGAACGGCGTTGAGGACGGATGTCAGACTTTAAGATAACGACGACACAGTGATTATCCATAATCAAGGTGAGGATCGAGGTGATTAGATGGAGGCGGCTTGAAGTATGAGACTAGATTGAATCAAGACAGGTTGAGTGTCTAACACGTGGCTAGGCGCCTGATCTTGCTGCTAAGTTCTAGCATCTCGGAATCACTAAACAGTACGTAAATAACCTCATTGCGAAAATGAGAATAGATCCTACAATAACGCTGTCATAACTGTAGGCTTTTAATATAGCCTCACAACTTATAAGCGCGTCTTGTGAGATTGTAAGAATCTATGAGAGCCCCGGGTCGCTATACTGCTCGCCGTTACTTGACAACCGGAGGGATAAAGATGGGCAACCGGAAGCTAATCGTTAAGCTTGAACTCGAGGTTCTGGAGCGTATCCGCTGTGCAGTTGTAAATCTCGTCCGATGGGTAGTTCGCGGGACGCGGAGGGCATCAGGGCCAAGCAGAGGCTAAACGCAGACGGGTTACAATGTCAACCAACATATGGACTTCAAAGCACCAGAATCTAGCTTTGCTACGCGGGAGGAACTCACAAGTTCTATTGTTATCCTTCAATAACCCGACATGCCAATAACCATGATATTGATAACTAACATGTTGACTGAACAACCAGGAACAGATGCAATCCGCCCGTTAGCTGACCAGTGACCCCGACTCCAGGGAGTGAGACAGCGATGTCAAGCTTGCCAGTCATTATATGCATATGTAATAGATTATAGACCATAGACCTAGGGATACGCCAAAAGGCATTAAGCAGCTCCGTAAATATAAACTCGCTAATAACTCTCATGATTCATTCCATACCATCAGCTCTCCGACAGGATGGCGAACAGTTTAACAGTTCGCCGGCCTGTCCATTTCCCAAAACACCTCCAGACCACCAGGCCCAGATAAATTATAATCGCATATACCGGCACCGATAGTCCGGTCTAGGCCGCCTCACCGGTCAAGTCCAGCTCAGGGTAATACCGGTAAATGCCCTCCGAATATACTTGCCTCCGCTCACTCTCAAGATAAGCGTTGATCCTAGGCCGAGCCTTCACGGCCTCATAGAGCGCAAACACACGCGCATAATCCCCCGACTTCTCCGCCCGGGCCATAGCTTTCCGGAAAGCGAACTTGACGCCGTCGAGAGCCTGTGCAGCCCAAGTAATCAGCCAAAGCAGACGTCACCAAGAATCAAACCCAAAAAACAAATAAAAGAAGGGAAACGGGCATACCTGGAACAAGACAAGATCGGCATAGGTAAGCTGCCCCCCATAAAGCCAGGGCCCATCCCCACTAGCCTTCCCAGCAAGCACGCGCTCAAAGTAGCCCAAGAACTTAGGCATCCGATGAGTAACAAAATCCAAGCTCTTCCGCCTTGCCTCCGCCTTCTGCTCCCCGTAGTAAAGACTAGTAGCAATAGGATGATGGCAATCATGCACCTCATTGCAAAAGCCATCCAGCACCGTCAAAGCAAGCGCGTTGACGCGGTACAGCGCGTCCGGGTCCGCAGGGACAAGGCCGAGGCGCGGCGCGAGGTAGAGCAGGATGTTGGACGTCTGGCTGATGGTCAAACTGCCGTGGCGGAGGACGGGCGGCGCGAAAGGCGGCGGGTTGTGCTTGTCGCCGATATTACTGCTGTCGCTGCTGATTGCCGCGAGGACTCTGTCCAGGCCTTTTTTGTCGAAGGCCGCGTCTTTGTAGTCTGCGCCGCCTTCTTCCAGAGCTAGGCGGACGAACTCGCCGCGGCCGGGGATGCCGGGCCAGTAGAGGAGTTCGTACGGGACGTCTTATTCGACATGTGAGCGATAGTTCAACCAAGTACATCAATCACTATGCGCCTAACCTTTACCCGATTTCTGGCGCTTCGAAGTCGACATTTTGGCGGTTTTTGAGTGAGCAGCGGGATGAGTGTGTATGCTAGTCACGGGCCAGAAGACATGTACCAGTTGGCGAACTCGAGAGGACGAGCAACGAAGCCCCAGCGGGGGACCGGAGACTCTAATCATATATAGCCAATGAAATGAATAATCGAGGCCGCGTACTGATGTCAGATGGTGAGATGCAGAACCCGGTTCCCCGCAATGATCAACAGTTGTAGGTGCCCGGCGCGGGATCCACGAGCTCGGCCCCCAATCTATTGGAGTCGAGTTGCGACAACGCAATTGACGTCAGACAAAGCAGGCACCGTAGTTAAGGTTGACACCATCTAGGCCATTAGTTGAGTTCCTTTCTCAGCATCGAGATGTAGTAAATAGAAGCACTCAAGCCATGTGTCAAGTGAAGCTGACTATGTCTTCTGCGGGGAATCTTCGCATGTGAAGTATGTAAGAATGACGATCTCCCGTGAGATTCTTAGCTAAGACTGATCCGAAGAACCGTGAACAAAGAGCACAACCTCCAAAAGTATGAATGCAATACCTTTTCATACCTCTAATCAGTATACAAGATCCCAATATAAGCAGCGCTATATTACAAAAAGCCCGAAGCAACCCAACAGCCGCAAACTACCTCATAAAGAGGTAGTATCTATGATACATCCCCATCACACAACCCTCGCGCAACCATCACCAAATAACGCACCCATCGCAAATTCAACCCAAACTCCCAAACCAGAAAGAAAAAAGAAAAAGATCCAGAGAAAACAACCCAGTGACATATCCCAACTCCATTAAACACCCTTAACCGAATACTTCACAACAACATCCCGCACAATCCCAGCACAAGCCTCCGGGTCAGTAAACACATGCCAAACATCCCGCGGGACGCCCCGAAAGGCCTTCTCGAACCTCTCCGGCTCATTCTTCTCCTTGATGCCGATGGCCGCAATGTCCTCGACTTTCCGGATGAAGATAACCTTCACCCAGTCCGGGTATCTCCGATACCTAATCCCCCACGTCAACAAAATGAGCCGAAATAAAGCGGCGGGTCCGTGAAACTTCGCGAATCAACTTACATCTCACCATAAGCCTCAGGATCCGTCTGCGTAGAGTCGCCCACGCAGATCATCTTCCGCTGCGGCAGCCAAGAATGAATCTTCTCCATGCGGTTAAGCTTATACGCCTCCGTGCCGATAGTAAGCGCACTGAGGAGCCCGGCAACGCTCATCCAGCTCGAGTCCCGCAGGATGAGGGTGCCGTGCGGGTAGTGCTCCCGCCGAAAGCTGTGCAGGAACGGGTAGAGATTATACGGCGATGCCGAGAGATAAAACCACGACGATGCATCCCCGATGAGCGAGTGGATGTGCGCGTATAGCTCCGGCATACCGGGCGTAGGCTGCGGCTTGTCGATGAAGGTCGTCCGCAGGATTCCGATGGGGTCGCTGGTTTGTGTGATTTTGATCGTGTCGTCGATATCTACGCTGGATTAGCTACGATATTCGTCCCGACGAAACCAGATCGCTCTTCGTTCAGCACTCCACACCATACCGGATATGACGCCCCAGCCCTGGGTATCTGCATAAAAAGTCCGCATCTCAAGAACCCCATCCGCCCCCTTCGGGACAGAAGCAAACGTAGACACAAGCCCGCCGTCAGAACCACCAGGCAATGTCTGAATACCACCAGTAATACCGTTACTCCCACAAGGCGCAAGCTTCAAAGCCAAATTCCCATCATACAAAACCTGAACCTGCACGCCGGGCTTAATATCCTGCACAAAAGGCCAGATCCGCTCCTCGATGGTCTTATAAGCCGGGTCGCGGTCTTCCAAGCGGAGCTTATCAGCCACGGCGCCGACGATATCGACGATGCTCCAGGAGCAGTGCTGCGAGAACACAGCGGCGACGTACTCGGCCTCCCACCGGCCGGTCTTCTCGCTGCGGTAGGCCGTGTTGTCGAAGAGCCACACGGTATCTTCCGCCGTCACGGGGCGCGGCAGGGGATTCCTGCTGCCTAGATACGAGAGGACGCGGTAGAAGAGGTCCTTTGCCGCGAGCGCGGACGTGAAGGGGGTGGTGCCTGGGTGGTCGGGGAGGTCCCGCTCGACTTGGTCGAAGCCGCGTTCTGTTCGCGTGCGTTCCTGCATCTGGGGCGAGGTGGTTTCGAGGGCGAGGAGAGTCAGTTCCACTTTGTTTTGCAGGTGGGACACGCGTGTTCTTTTATGAACTGTGACGGGCGGATGTCACTGGCGGCTCCGGGGCAGTGACCGTGGCGCATGGTCTGGCGACATGGGCGAGAAGGGATGATGGGGCTGTCCAGGTCTCAGATAGGCTCCAATGTCTCAGTAACTATTGCTTGGTTTCCGAACCCCATGTATATACGAAGTAAACCTGCAGCATTTAATATAGATGTGGATCTAGGACTTTGGCCCCTTCATCTCTGCATGTCTTTTCTTTTGCGATGGATTGCCATAGCCTGCCGCTTGGTGCCTGTGCAGCACGAAACTTTAAAAAGTGGTTGTTCGACATGCAGGCAGGCAAGCAGTTTCTAGGCAGCGCATTAGGTAGACGATATAAATCACCGAATGAATGACAAGGTCAGATGGAATTCGGCAATGAACCTGCCTCCATGATAGACTTCAAAGACATACCTAGATGCCTATCGCACTATCCCCACCGAGGCCAACGGCCCCGGAATGTTATCATCCAACGGCCGGCATACTCAACCTGCCTAATCCCGCCTAGGTGTGTAAGACCGACCTGCCAAAGACGTAAAGCTCGATGCAACATGCAAGTCATCAGCCACGGACCCCAGACTTTGGGGGGTTCTGGTCAGGCTGCTGTAACCTTCTCCATGTCATTGCCGCTATAGACGGTTTACCGTATCATGAGTGCTGTTACCTATGATGTTAATACCTAGAGTAGAATGACCGAACTGGTGAGAATGAAGTATTCATGTTCGGTGAAAAGTGAGAATAACTGCTGCCGGTTATGGGATGCTCATGAAGTAGGTACCTGCATGAAGGACATGGTGTATTCAAACTTCCACTGCCTGAGGTTAGGACTTCATTGATAACCCTGCTTAAAGTTAATGTAAGAACATCGCAACAGCCAATAAAGTGCTTACACGCCACACCCAAAATCATCGCTACAAAACAAGAAGTATCGTAAGCGTAGATAGAAAGTCAGTTGCTCAAGCCTCAAGATAACAAAGAACGGGACAACTTCATACTATGAAGTTGTCTAGTGAGTCGCAGTACCCGATTCAAGCGATATGCCCCCATCGCACTATGACGACAGATCCATGCGGGGAACCCAAGTCCACGGGAGTTTCCATCCATCTACGCCGTAGCTTTATATCCGGTCATAAAATGACTCGCTTCAACGAACACACCTCACAACCTCCAAAGCAAGGACAACATGCTGGAAATCAGGTGCAAGGGGACGCCCTACGAGGTAAGACGCTCACGCACGACATCATCAGATGAAACTAACAAAGCCGCGCAATAAAGATAGGCCTAACCCACGGCCGCGCAGCCAACGACAAGATCGCAAGCGCCATAGAGTTCTACACCCAGCTATTCCAAGAATCAAGCTCGCTATCATGGCCCGAAGTAACGCAAGAAGCCGCGAAATACGTCACGCCGTTAGAAACCATAGCCCCGCGCTATCTGGAAGAGATCAGGGGCATCGCAGCGGGATCCGGCAGGACGTTCCTCGACATACTGACCCTGAACATACGAACCGAGATCATGTTCGGGCTCTTCTCCGACGCAGGGACGGATATCTCTAAAGCCCCCAGCGACGGCTGCACGAGTCTAGCCTGGAAAACCCCTCCCGGCGCGTTCCTGGCGCAGAACTGGGACTGGGACACGAAGCAATCGCCGAACCTCATCGTCTGCTACGTCTCGCAGCCCGGCACCGACATCCCCGACTTCGCGATGGTGACCGAGGCCGGTATAATCGGCAAGATTGGGCTCAATGAGGCCGGGACGGGCTGCTGCTTGAATGCCATCAAATGCCGCGGCGTTGACCGGTCGAAACTACCCATCCACTTCGCGCTGCGCAAGGTCCTCGAGTCGCGCTCGCGCGCTGCCGCCGTGGCGGCCTTGAAGCAGGTCGGCGTCGCGGGCGCCGGCCACATCCTGGTCGCCGACGCGACGGGTGCGACGGGGCTCGAGTGCACGCGGAAGTGGGTGAAGGAGGTTGTCGTGGACGATGCGAAGTGGGTGTGCCACACGAACCATCTGATTTCCGACGCGTTGGATGCCGAGGAGGCGCCCTGGCTGGCAGACTCGCCGGTGCGGCTGGCGCGAGTCCGCCAGCTTGCGGGCCGGGTCGCGGATCCTTCGGTGGAGGCCATTGCAGAGATATTGCGCGACGCGGAGGGTTACCCTGCGTCGATTAATCGGGCGGGCGTTGGCGCGGAGACGCTTGAGACGCTTTTTACCATTGTCATGGATCTTGTTGCGAGGTCTGCGCGGGTGACGTTTGGTCGGCCAAGTGATGTTCGCGAGCGGACGACGATCTCATTTGAGAAGTAGATAGACAGGTAAATGGGCGTTCTCGGCGACATTGGCCTGTCTTTGCTTCCCCGAGCCGGGGTCCGATTCGACCGAAACGGTGAACCATCAGCTGCAATATATTTAGAGCTTATATTTTAATCAGTTGTTAGTAAGACAATACTATTCCTTTAACGCCGCAACACGTACTTCATCGCGGCCTACCTTCGTCCGCCGATTCAATATCCATTAGTCTTCATACGTTGATACTCGTTGATTCCATCTCACTGGTAAGCTACACCAATGTAGAGACCCTGTACCGTAGGTCAGATACGGATCTGAAGCTTATTAATTGATACCTGAATTTTGTCCGCATTCTCGGACGAGCGCAACCTTCCCAGACGAGAATCGGAGTAAGGAGCGAAAGCAACCTCGGACGTGTTGCTGATTGAGCATTTCAATGTGTTCACATTAGCGCTCATCAACATGCTTGTCAAGCTTACCTGGTGAGAACGCCCAGACGGCGAACCAAACTAGGAATCATGAATCTGTAAGAGGTTTGGTAATAAGCGACCACCCCGATGTCTCACAGACAAATATATAAACGAGACGAAGGACGCAGTGTTGAGCCTGTATTCGTTTTGCATCACAACTCACCTTCCTCAGTATCATTCTCATCCAAGCAGCAACTTCACATCGAATCCGCGCAACCATGGCGTCTTCTCTAAAGCCCATCAAGATTTACGGCCATCACGGTCCAAACCCGCAGAAGGTGATCATGATCGTCGAACAGCTCGGTCTCCCTCACGAGGTCATCAAAATTGCCTTGACGAACGTCAAGACACCAGAGTATCTAGCTGTGAACCCCAATGGCCGCCTACCCGCCATCTACGATCCAAACACAGACCTCACGCTGTGGGAGTCCGGCGCCATCATCGAGTATCTCGTGGAGACATACGACAAGGACAACAAGATCAGCTTTCCGAAGGGCTCGAATGAGAGCCATCTCACCAAGCAATGGCTTTACTACCAGGCGACCGGTCAGGGACCATATTACGGACAGGGTGTGGTGAGTAGATGCCCCTCGAATGCTCTCTCTTTGCCATGACTGAAAACGGCGAGTTGGCTGACATTGGAACGTGGTAGTGGTTCATCAAATACCACCCGGAGAAAGTTTCGAGCGCGGTTGAGCGCTATAAAAACGAGGCCAATCGCGTCACGGCCGTTCTAGAAGGCCATCTTGCCAAGCAGAAGGCCACCGCTGGAGCCGACGGACCATGGCTCGTGGGAAACAAACTCACCTTTGCGGACTTTGCGTTTTTCATGTGGCAATTCATCGTCACCAATGTTCCGGGTATAGAGTGTAAGTTATGCCGAGAGCAGTCTCTCCTTGTTTCTGTCCGTATTTGGCATGGGGACGCTTGCTTTCTCCGAAACGTCTGGGGCTCTTTTCTGCTTTGGCGTGAAAACAAAAGCGAGGAAAGGGGTTTGAGAAGGATGCTTGCTGACTATTCACCCTGCAGTCGTCGATCACTCCAAGTACCCGAACGTCAAGGCTTGGATCGAGAAGCTAGCGTCTCTCCCGTCAGTCCAGTATGCCTTGGCGCAAGCGGACCTGTGAACTGTTCGTGGCGACGTCGCGGTCGACTGCGGTACAAACTTCCAAGCTGCGGAAGGGTCGGGTATTTCGGCATTGGGCAATTTGCATGTTCTCAAGGTAGTAGATAGTGTTTTCTTGGACTGAAAGCGAGGCTCCGAAGCGCGACTGATTTTATCACAAAATTCACCAGTGTACCTGTAGAGGTCTGGCCAACTTGATGAAGCCCAGAGCGTTGATGGCCGCCGGCATTTTGTGTCTTCCTTATGATGAGATAGTTCAACAGGTTATCGAGATGGTAGATTTATTATTACAGTTTACATTGCTTGCCTTCGTGAGATGCTCTCTTCACGCCAACCATGCATCATTATGTAAGTGCTCTTATGTAATCCGTTGAAACGGATTAATTTTCTCCGGTACATAGTCACCCGACTTGAATCAGACTTGATTGCTCGACCCAATCATCGACGGGCAATGATAGGCGTGCCGACCCCCTGGAACTAGAAGTGTTGGCTCTGTTTCTAGCGTGCCTCGGTGGCTGTTTAAGGCTCTAAGCGGCATTACACTAAGCGGCTGCCAAGAAGACCCGCTGACGGTTTGACAGCGAGTACGGCACTGTGCGCAGTCCGCCGTGTGGGTGCACCACAGGCGGTACATCCCAGCACTTGCCACCTGCTGGCCCCCTGACGTCCCGCGTTGGTGCCTTCCGTAGTCCCCTGTGATCGGCGGCCAGTCTCGCAACATTATGTAAGGTAGCGTCCCCAGCGCCTCCAGCGATGCCACTGTCGCATCGGAGCCCGTTGCGTGTTCAACACCTGCATGCGTTGTCCATCCCAGTATTCGCTTCCCTTGCGGCACTGTCGTGCCAGTTCGCCCCATGAACTAAATCGCCATGATAGATTCAATCTTTGCCCCGCCAATAGTATCGCCCAGCCTTCACCGTGAACGAGTTCCGTCCCAAGGCGCCCGTCTTACATACCACTCCGGGTCCTGCGACTCCAGACCCTGCATCGTTCGCGACCCCCCACGCCCACCATTTCCCAGCTAAACCTGTCCTCCCATCCCTCCTCTTCCCGTGACGCCGTTGCCCACCAACGAGCCATCCTGCCAAACCTAAACGATAGAGGGGGGAGTGGCCGAGCTCAACACAGCAACACCGACATCGAGCTTGGCGAGTACCCACGCCCGGCTTCTGCTGAACAGCGAGCAGCACTCAAGAGGGAAGAGAAGAAGCGGTGGCTCGAGGAGCAAGACGAGATGAAGTTCTCTCACAGCCTCCAGTTCAATGCCGTCCCCGACTGGAGCAGTCATTATATCGCCTATAGCAATCTGAAGAAGCTGTCGGTCTCCACCTGTCCTGCGTTTTGTCTTGTCTTCCCCATACATGTACGGCTGACCCCTATTTCAAAGCATCTACCAGCTCGAGAAAACTGTCAACCAGACTGGCGGTGCCGATGTCGAGACCAGGCCATTGATCCGAAATGAAGATCCCGAGGCCGTCTTCGCGAGGGCTCTGGATGTTGAGCTCGAGAAAATCTCTTCCTTCTTTGTCGTCAAGGAAAAGGAGCTCTTCGACGACGTCGACGAACTGCTGCGCGACATCAATTCTTTTGAAGAAGCAGAACAAGATGGACAGCATGCCCATCACCGGCCCATATTAGTGCATCCCACTGCTGATCACGTCAAACGTGTGGATGCCCCTGGGAGCAGCCACACGTACAGCACGCATTCTGGGGAATATGAAGTCGATGACAGCGACGATGAGACCGAGGAGACATCGGCGCTGCATAGGAGGCGCCGGCTTAGCGTCAGTAGCGCCCACGGACGAAGAGGTAGAATCGGAAGCCGTGCTGGCGCCACGGACATGACTGCCTCTACCGACCTTACCAAATCCATGCGCAGGTACAGCATAGGTTTTGACGACTATGCGGAGACGGCCCAGTTGTTCTCGGATGCAATCATGCTCAAGAAGCGCATCGTTAGTCTCTACGTCCAGCTATGTGAACTTAAATCGTATGTACAGCTCAACCGGACCGGGTTTAATAAAAGCCTGAAGAAATTCGACAAGATCATTGATAGAGACCTCCGGTCCAAGTATATGGCAAGCTCCGTCGATTCGGCCTACCCTTTCTTGCGCGAGGTTATGCGTCACCTGGAGGAGACGATCGCAAAAATGGAAAAGGCGTATGCCAACATCGTAACCCAAGGCGATGAAGCACTTGCGAAGAAAGACCTGCGGTCACACCTGAGAGAACATGTCGTGTGGGAGAGGAATACGGTCTGGAGAGATTTGATCGGTCTGGAGCGACGCGCAGAAGCGGCCAGTCTGGGCAAGGGCCTCCTTGGCGCTTCGACCGATGGTCTGAATGTCAGACTACAAGGTGATGACGTCCCCGTCGTGCCGACAATAGAGCTCAAGACGCCGTGGGGCTATATCGCCTGTCCAGCGTGGCTATTTGGGTCGACCACGTTCACCATTCTTGGTATCCTTGTCGTTTTCTTCGTTCTCTTGTTTGTTCCCATCCTAGCGAAGCCAGAGCAGCAGTCGTGCTTAGCAATGCTTGTTTTTGTTAGTTTACTATGGGCTACAGAGGTAAGCGCTCCTCTACGCTATGCGTGTAGTGAAGGTGATCTGACCGTCACAGGCCATTCCCCTTTTTGTTACGTCGCTACTTATCCCGTTTCTGTGTGTCGTTCTCAGGGTGGTGCGGTCAGAAGATGCGCCTTATCGGAGACTGCCCTCGAAGGACGCAACGAATTACATATTCTCGGCCATGTGGACGCCAGTGATCATGCTACTCTTGGGAGGATTCGCTGTTGCCGCGGCCCTGTCGAAGTGTAAGATTGACAAGCGCATCGCTACCTTCATTCTGAGCAAGGCAGGCACCCGACCCAGGACGGTGCTTCTCGCCAACATGTTTGTTGCCGCTTTTGCCAGCATGCTCGTGAGTAACGTAGCAGCGCCGGTCCTCTGCTTTAGTATCATCGAGGTGAGTGCGTCGCCAAGTCTCTCATAGGAGCCACTGACATTTCGTGACAGCCGATGCTGCGCAACCTCCCGCACAACTCAGATATGTCGAAAGCCGTCATCATGGGTATTGCACTTGCGTCCAACATCGGGGGCATGCTGTCGCCGATCGCTTCGCCGCAAAATATAGTGGCTCTGGGCATTATGGAACCGCAGCCGACTTGGGGCCAATGGTTTTTCATCACTATTCCAGTCGGTGTCGTATCTCTCTTTTTCATTTGGATCCTGCTGCTGGTCACGTTCCGTCCAGGGAGGGGAACCACAATCGTACCTATCCGTTCGGTCAAGGAATCGTTTACAGGTTTGCAATGGTTCGTCTCCATCATCTGCGTAGCCACGATTGGGCTCTGGTGCGCAAGCCATGCGCTCGAGTCAACGTTCGGCCACATGGGAGTCATCGCAATCTTACCCATCGTGATTTTCTTCGGCCTCGGAATCCTCACAAAGGAGGACTTTAACAACTTTCCTTGGACAATCATTATCTTGGCGGCTGGTGGTCTCTCCCTGGGCAAAGCTGTCGAGTCGTCAGGGCTACTACACACGGTGGCAGAGGAGATTTCGGGCCAGGTGCATAGGCTTGATCTCTATGTGGTTCTCCTCATCTTTTCGAGTATGGCGCTTGTGATTGCCACATTTATCAGCCACACAGTAGCAGCGCTCATTCTTCTGCCGCTTGTGTATGATATCGGGTTGGCGATGGAGGAGCCCCATCCGAATCTGTTGGTCATGGCGACAACGCTCATGTGCAGTGCAGCCATGGGTCTTCCAACGAGCGGATTCCCTAATATGAGTGAGTGCCTCCCAACAAGCAACATCTGTATGGGTGCACGATCAGAGACTAACTCAACGGTGAACAGCGGCCATTATGAAAGAGGATGCTATGGGCGAACGGTATCTATCCGTGAAACATTTCATAAGCAGGGGTATACCCAGCAGCATCATCTCCCTGTTCGTCGTGGTTACGATCGGATATGGGGCGATGCGCGTGGCCGGGATGTAGAGGTGGGCGTGTATATGGGATATTTCTTTTTTTCACCATGAGTATTGAAACCGGCATTGGGCGGGGAGCCGGGCTACCTTGGCTATCTTATTGCTCTGTCCGACCAACCCTTTTTTTGGGCAGGCCATTCATTACAGTCTTCGCTACGCTCAATTGACGGGCAAGATAGGCTAAAGATCCGAAATTCTGAAGTGCGGGCACATATCAACACAAACTTGGGAATATATGGTACAAATGCATCGGGGCATGGGTGGCTTTGACCCTTACGGCGAAGATTGCTTTATCTGATGACAAAGCCGGGGCGTGCTTTTTGGTTTTGTACTTGCATCGTTGTAACATGGCACACTTTTCCGTAGACAGTAGGTATCTAGAATAACAGCGTGGATTGGCATTGTTGCACTCCGGCAGCGCGCCCGGCGTGAATGCGGCAACGGGCACAGCGCAACGGGCACTGGGCAGAGAGATCCGGCCGGCCGCGGCCTAACCGGCTTAGGTAAGGCGAAGCAGTGTGGGGCTCGCAGTGGGGCGGGCTAGCGTAGCGCGGAGGGCTGCCAGATGACATCGATTCCCCAGCACAGAACCCAGCACATCATTTCGTACAACACATCGCATCCCTCTACCTTGCTTTGGGGCTTGACCTTGTCGATGGAGGCTCGGGAACACAGCAATCGATCTCTTGCCTTACCCAGAATAACTCTTCCTCACGTCGATGAGTTCCCGCCTAGCTTAATCCGGGTGATTCCCAGGGGCGCTTCCCAGGGGTGCTGGTGGCCATGCTCTCCGCATTCACGGCTCGCCCCATCATCGAGCTGAAGCAGCGGGACAAGTCCAAAATTGAGGCCATATTGGCCCATGGTAGGCAACCTGCTCACGCCACATCTGCTAGGAATGCAACTATATGAATAATAAACTGATGCCACTCGTAAACAAGGCGATCGCGTTCTCGTCGGCCTCAATACGGGCGCTCTTCGCATCTACCGCTTGAACGAACTACCCGCTCGTCCGAAAGATTCCTCGTCTCCTAATGGCGGCACGCCGTCTCCACCGGGCAGCGAACGTGCCCAACCCAATCCCGACTCCCATTCTCAGACGCATTCTCAAAGCGAATCGCCGTCGGGCCCCGTCACGAAACCCACCGATCTACTGCGCGAAGTTGAAAAGTTCTCGACCCGTGCCATAAACCAGCTTGCGATTATTAAAGAGGCCAACATCATTGTCTCCCTCTCCAACTACCACATCTCCTTCCACGACTTCCAGACCTACGAGTTGATTGATACTATTGCGCGCACCAAGAATGCAACCTGCTTCGCTGTCACGAGCAATATCGTCAAGGATCTCGCCACCGGCATCCCGGAGATCATAAGTCGTCTTGCCGTTGCCGTGAAAAGACGTCTGTTGTTATGGAGCTGGCACGAGAGCGAGCTTCACGAGGACATCACAGAGGTGGTGCTGCCGGAAGCTATACGAAGCCTCACTTGGGCCACTGCCACCAAGATTGTATGTGGCATGAATTCCGGCTACGTGCTAGTCGATGTGACCACGTCTGAGACCCAGGAAATAGCAGGAGTCGGTGCCGCTGTTGCTGGAGGACAAGGAAGCCGCTTTGGTACTGCTAGCATGGGCTACATGGGCTTGGGTGGCTACGTGCCTAAGCCGCTCTCTGCCCGGCTAGGCGAGGGCGAGATGCTGCTGGCCAAGGATATAAATTCTCTCTTCATAAATACTGATGGAAAGGCGCTGGAGAAGCGCCAGGTTCCCTGGCATAGCGCCCCTGAGAGCATAGGCTACAGCTACCCATATATCCTTGCCCTTCAGTCGCCAACTAAGGGCTTACTGGAAGTTCGCAATCCCGAGACGCTAAATTTACTCCAGACGATCGAACTCATGGGAGCCGCCCAGTTACACTTCCCTCCTCCAACCGTTAGTCTCGCTCACGCCGGAAAAGGTTTTCACATAAGTAGTGATCGTGCCGTCTGGAAGATGGATGCTACGGATTATGATACCCAGGTACAAGAGCTCATGGAGAAAGCGCAGTATGATGAGGCTATCAGCATTCTTAACATGTTAGAAGACGCGCTGCTAAAGGACAAAGTTGGGACTCTACGCGAAGTAAAAATGCTGAAAGCCGAGACCCTTTTCAAGCAGAAGAAATTCCGTCAAAGTCTGGATTTATTCAACGAGGACGATGTGCATGCGCCACCAGAAAGAGTGCTTAGGTTATATCCGAGAGTCATCGCCGGGGAACTGTCCGTTGAGACCCAGAGGGAGGAGACAGCAGACGACGACAGCAACAGCCATGAGGACGATTCCAGTCCTGATGGGGAGAAAGGTGCAAAGGCTGATAGTATTATAGATGTCGCCTCGCCCAAGATAAGTGGAACGGGTGGCTTCGCCAAATACTGGATGGGTAGCAGCCATCGCAGAATCGACTCTGATGCCGCCTCTATTGCATCCTCCAAAGTTGGCGGCGTGGATACCGATGATGCTGCTAGTATCAAACCCAGAACCAAAGCATCCGAAGATTCTGGACCTTTGGAAGGAAAACTGCTGATGAAAGCAGTTCGGGAACTAAATAGTTTCCTGGCCGGCACGAGAGCCCGTCTTCAGCGGGTGATTGATCCAGAGACGGGAAAACTACGACCAAGGAAATTCACGCCGGGCTCGACTGACTCGTCCAACAGAGATGAGAATCTAGATGCCCTCTTAACCAATACTCATACTGAATCAGAGGAGCAACTGGCAGAAGAGCTTCGGCGGACGTTCACGCTTGTCGATACAACCCTTTTCCGCGGTTATATGTTTGTTCAGCCGTCCCTGGCTCCGTCTCTGTTCCGCATTCCAAATTTCTGTGATCCGGCCGTTGTGAATGAGAAGCTCCTCGAGCACAACCGTTATAATGAGCTAGTGGATTTCTTCTACGGGAAGAAGCTTCACCGAGACGCCCTGACGTTACTCCGGAGGTTCGGCGATGTGCCCGCCGATGGAGACACCACCAAGCTCGAGGTGAATGGACATGGTGAAACCGAAGTCGAGATTCCGGAACAGCTTCGTGGGCCTCGAAGGACCATTGGCTATCTCCAAAGCTTACCCCCCGAGATGACGGATCTCATCTTGGAGTTTGCTGATTGGGTTCTCAGGCGGGATCCTGAGCTCGGAATGGAAGTGTTTCTTGCTGATACCGAGAATGCCGAGACTCTTCCGCGAGAAAAGGTCGTCCGCTATCTCAGCGGGATAGATACTCGACTCGAAATTAAATACCTCGAACATATTATCGACGAATTAGGAGACGGGACACCGGATTTTCATAATAGATTAGTGGAGTTACTAATTAATGCTTTGAAAGCTGATGAGAGTCGGGATGGCAAATGGGAGGAAAGGTTGCATAAGTTAGTTGACTTTTTCAAAGAGAGTCGGCAATACAGTCTCAGCCGAGCCTTTGCGATGATCCCTCGAGACGGTATGTCCACGTTTACCGGTTGGCGGGTTTCCTAGGCTGCTAACATACGGGCAGATCCGGCTTTCTATGAGGCCCAAGCTGTGGTGCTCAGTAACATGGGCAATCATAAGCAAGCTCTGGAGATATACGTCTTCAAGATGCATAACTATACAAAAGCAGAAGAGTACGTGTGGGCAACACATCCCCATTTGGGAAGGATGAAGGCCATATTGACAGCGATTTAGGTATTGCAATCATTTCCACAGTCAGCCTAATGAGCGGCGGGAGCCAGCAGTTACGTCCACCGATGATCAAGATGAGGGTGCGACGAAATCTATATATCATACGCTATTATCTCTCTATTTGACGCCTCCGTCGCCCCACCAGCCGAATCTAAAGCCGGCATTGTCTCTCCTTTCAAGGCACGGCTCTCGTCTACCGGCAATCTCGACACTATCGCTGATACCCGACTCGCTATCCGTAGCCGACCTGTCATCGTATTTCCATGGGCGCATGAGGGCCGGGCATAGCGCGATATCCGAGTCACGCATCGTCGAAGCACTGCGGAAGACGCAGCTAGTGGACACGCAGGCACGCTTGCTTCTCGGCGACGGGGTACCCGACGGTTCAGGGGGCCGCAACAGAAGGGTAGTCATCAGCGAAGAGAGGGTGTGCGGAGTATGCCATAAGAGACTAGGCAACAGCGTCGTAGCCGTGTTACCGGACAACAACGTCGTGCACTACGGGTGTCTAGGGAAAGGCACGGGGGAGCGGATCGCGGGATCTTGGGGACGACATGGCTGAGGCGTTGGGGTGGGCATTTGGTACCTGGCTTAAGTAACGGGGTCGTGTTCATTCCGGTGTTGGCAATACCCATTGGTTTTCCATCGTATTCATCTCAGGGATTCGATTCTCGTGAAATCGACTCGGGCGTTTAGTCGTTGCGTAAAGACATCACCACCGAACCAGACCCTATCCAAGCCACAAATCCACATAAAGCAACCAATACCGAACCCAACACCCCTCCCATCCAACAAGTATCCGCATCAATCCTCCTCCCCCTGAACCTCCTCCCCATAATTCTCCTCCTCCGCAACCTCGCCGTTCCTATCAACCTCCATGCGAGCCGTAAGCTCGGCGTTGATGCGCTCCTGCAGCGCAACCGTAGCGGCGCGGAGGGCGCGGAGGTAGGTTGTTTTAGCTTGGGTGGTGGGCGAGGTGGGCAGGGCTAGGGGGGAGGAGAGGAATTGCTTTGGGGGGGGTTCGGGGGTGGTGTAGGTTGCTTTTAGGGTTGTTGTTGGCATTTTGGTGGCTTGACTTGACTTGATGCTTGAGGTTATTTGGGCTTATTTGGGGTTGGGTTCTGTTTTGTTTTGGTTTCTTTGGTTTCTTTTCTTGGGATTTATGACTTTGTTTGGTTTGGATTGTGGTGTTTTTGGTTCTTGGAGGTTTGGGACTGATGCTCTGCGGACTTGATCTTGGTGGGGTTCGCTGGTGATGAGGGGAGGGTGCGACGGGATGAGGCTCTTGATGGGGCTGGTGTGTTGCCTGTGCCGCTGACGCCGCTATAACGCGTTGAGTTAGTGCATATGGGTCCTGTAACTTAGCACGTGCCTGCCTGAAAGTACCCGGCTGGCACTACGGACCGTCAGCTCGCTTCTCTCCTCGACCATCTTCATGACCTATTTGATTCCTCCCGGCAACGAAGATTAGATTGATATATCAGCCTGATCCTCGGTTCCGGACTCCCGCCTCGGCTCAAGATGTGACGATCTATGAATGTTCATGAATGTATCTCCTACCTGGACTGACGCTGCTGCCCGACCGACCCGTTCCTCTTTCATGACGGTGCCAAGACGATGCAACCATCACGACCCCAACCGAGAGCCCCCGGCAGCTTCTCGCCGCTCGTCCCCGGCTCCACCGCCAACCCTTCCACCAATATATCCAGTGCTGCCGCTGCCGCTGCTGCCGCCGCGCCATCTCGACCCGCCATCCGGCGGCTAGACACATCCGAAGACGCCATCTCCCTCCCGAAGACCAGAACACCCCAGACTCCTATTAGTCTCATGAACCCGGCATTTCCTAATTCTCCCGGCCGCGCGAGCCCCCAGGGCTTCTCCCGTCAAGCCCGGCCCGCTAACGATGCGCCTGCGAGCCGCAACGCTTCTCCCTTGACCGTTCCGGCTGCTCGCGCCGGCCATATTCGGAAGCATTCGCAAACCCAGGGTTTATTCGAGCCCAGCATGCCTTCTACGAGTACGTCAAACCTGTCGCAGGTCGGCATGCCCCAGTCGCCGCCCGCCCTCCCAGCCAGCCAGATCGCCGCGCAGGCTGCCATGCAGCAGCAGCAAAGCCGCCACCGCTCGCAGACTGTGCCATTCCCGGGAAATGAGACACAAGACGCCTCCAAAATAAGCGCTTCTAAGCCCGCGGCTGGGCCACCTAATCCACCCATGCTCAGCTTGACCGAGGCCAGCGCGCCGCGCGACAATGCCTTCGCCAGTCAGGTATACCACAACGGTCTGCTGGGCAGTCATACTGCCGCTGCTACGGCTGCGGCCAACGTCGTGTTTCCTAAAGCCTCATCTCAGGCGACTTCGCCTGTCCCTACCATGCAAGAGTCCGCAATGCCTCCACCCCTCGCGATTCCCGATAAACCGGCCAAGCCCGAGAAGTCCAAGGTCAAGCTATTCTCGCGGCCCAAGAAGATCGATACAAAAGGCGACGCAAAGGAACGGCCTACTGCGAGCCCTAGTAAGATCGGATCGGCGCTTGCCTCCCTCCAGCGGGGAAACTACAGTACTACGAGTCTGGTCGAACAGCCCTTGTATAATCTAAGCAACTCGTCTTCAGCTACCATCCGTCCGGTCGACTCCCCTGTCGAGAAAGAAGGCAAGGAGAAAGACAAGGAGCGAAAACATCATTTCCTGTCCCGCCAGAAGCACAAGCTGACCAGTAAAGATGATCATCATCTTCCGCTGTCTTCCGCCGCGAGCAACTCTCTCCCCGTTGACCCCAATGCCCCGTCGAGTTTATATAATTTCAACCCTTCTGCGAGCCCTGTGCCTGGCAGTTCGTTCGGCAAAAGCGTCAGCGGTCTCGATCTACGTCACGGCGGTCGGGCTTTGCGAGAGAAGCGGAAGGAAGAGAAGCTCAGCGATATCATGCGCCACGACAATGATTCAACATTCGCTCTGGCAACTGATTGGCCCGGGCCGAGCAGCCTTGGCTCGATCACCGCCAACGGCACCTATTCCTATGAGCCCCTGGACTCGACTAAGTACGGTTTGAACAGCATGTCTCCGGACGATGCCTGGCCGTATCTAAAGGCAAAGTTGCTCGTCGTTTTCGAGGGCGAGGATCTGCGTGTGCCCGTGGAAGACCTCAACCGAGTTGTCACGATGCACGTTCAGTATTGCATACAGCGCCGCTCTGCGCAGGTCATCGTCGATGACCTGCGAGATCTTCTTACGACGGGATTTGCATCGCTCGACCATGCTCTACGTATGACACAGGATGACCGAGTGATTCCCGCACTCGTGGAACTGTGGGTGATTACATTCACAAACATCCTGCCGTATCTGCAAGCGGTTTTCTTACCCTTGGATCTCGAGTTCTCGGGGGTCGGCCCACACCTCACCCCTGAACAGGCGCATGACTTTTGGGGTAGTGTAATCGTGACCAGTGGTCCTACCCCAGGGGCTGCCAACTTCCAAGCGCATGTCTCTCCTTCTAACAGCTTACTGGAAGTACGGCGTCTCGTCCTAATGACCTACCGTGATATACTGATATTGCCACGCTACGAGCAATTGAAACAAATTTTCTCTCGGCTGTCGCTTGAGCATCTGCCGTACTCACTCACCACGCCTGCTCTGGCATCACAGACAACGATAAGTGATGGCATCGCTTCCCTATCGACGTCACCATCGGATGGGCCCGTAGCTCGGCCCGGCACGGCCATGTCGCTCGACCCGAGCGTCGCTAGCTACTACTCGACGGCAACGACTGTTTTCGGGAACGACTCCAACTCGTCGAGGAGCCGTGCGATCAGTAACGTCTCGTATGCCAGCGGCGTGTCAGATCCGACGTCAGCAAGCGGCGGGCCGCTCCTCCGGCCCTTCACGCCGCAGATGAGAGACGGCGACCGTATGCGAGACATTCTGGGCAGCGTGCGCGAACAGAACGTCGAGGACAGCAAGCAAGTAACCGAAATGGTCGGACGCCTGCTGCAGTGCATGAGCGTCCTCGCCAGCGTGGGCACAGGCATGGGAGACGGCCCTTCAGTCGGGTTCGGCAATGCGGATGAGCCCAGCAAGATGGTGGCAGAGCTGGGTAGGCTCCTGAAGCTCAATTGGCTTGGCAGGGGCCGGACGGGTCGGAATCGGAGAGGCATCGTCGGTGCCAGGGTCAAGCAACCCAATCTAAGGCCGAACAGCGTGCGGGAGGCGGTGCAGGAAGTCGGCGTGACGGGGTAGGCGGAGCATATATGATACCCATGACGAGTGCATGTAGAGGAGCTTGGTGAGCGATATTATGATAACAATTGCTATAAGTCTGCTTTCGATGGCTGTTTGCGTGGAGTGGTCACGTAGTGTATGAGATTCTTTTTCTTGCCGTTTGTTATGAGGTGAGACGTGGTGAATTGACGGGTGCTTTGATGCTATGCTAGGCGAATGCTACCGTGATATTAGGATTACTGGCGATACTACGACGGACGGCTGTTTGTATAGGTAAGTGGTAGGTAAGTGGTAGGTATTATATGTACTGCTTGCCCCGAGCGATGTCGGGCGTCGTTTGCTGTTGCCTCGTTTTCCGCCTACCCGTAAGCAGGCTCGCGGCTCCGAATCCGAGTCATCCTTCCCCGCTTCGTCATCGCAACGCCGCAAACACGTCTTTTGTACGTTTTTTTCCTGCCGTGTCGGAGGGATTGCGTTTTCTCATGACTTCGACTTCCCTACTTGGTCTTTAAAGAAGGTTGTTCTTGGTAGGTTCGGTTTCTTGGATTGTGCGGGGTTATTTTGTTTATATTGCTTGTTATCGGTCCGTGGCTGATTCTCGCCAGCTAGTCAGAAGAAGACGGAAAGAAGACGAAAAGCACTCAATCAACCAAAGCACTACAAGAAACCAAAGCACGAAGGACACCAAAACACGAAGGACACCAAAGCACGAACACCATTGCACCAAAATGGCCTCCAACCTCACCGCTAAACAAGTCATCGAAATCCTCGGTCTAGTCCCGCATCCAGAAAAAGGGTACTACACCGAGACCTTCCGGGACAGCACCAAGGTCACCCAAACCACCCAATCCACAACCGAAAGAGCAGGCAGCACATGCATCTACTACCTCCTACAAGGCGAAGCCGGCGTCTCGCACTGGCACCGCGTCCGCGACGCAGTGGAAGTCTGGCACTACTACGCCGGGGCCCCGCTAAAGCTCTCCCTAGCCTGGGACGACGGCAGCGCTGTTGAAGATGTGCTGCTTGGCTCGGATTTGATGAAGGGTGAGCGTCCGCAGGTTGTTGTTGCGCGCGATCGGTGGCAGCATGCTGTTTCGTTGGGGGAGTGGACGCTTGTGGGGTGCTCGGTTGCGCCGGGGTTTGTTTTTGAGGGGTTTGAGATGGCTGCTCCTGGGTGGGAGCCGAGGGGGTTGTGAGGATTGGGTTTGGATTGGGGGATTGGGGATTTGCTTTGCTTTGGTTTTATGGACGAAGTACTTTGTTTGGCCTTTTGCTTGGGCTTTAGGGGTCGTTGAATCGCTTGGGGGTTTCTACACTATTCATGCTTGAAATGTTGATGTGAACTATGATGCGGTTTCCATTCATGAATTGGTGTTCCGTGATACCTAGGCCTTGCCCTACTTGGCTTTTGCGGTGATTGATACTCGTGCCTGTTCCCGCCTTGCCTGATGCCCATCAGGCATGTTTAGACGTACTATGGCATCTACGGCGGCCCCGGATTCGAGGCCATTTACGGCGAACCGTGGTTGCCATTTGCTTGTGAATTGGTACTCGTTACCTGGCATCCCCGCCTTCGCGACTCATTATGGCCCAAAGTGGGCAGATGTGGCATGTTTCGGATATTGCCTTTCCTGGGCGTCCGTTTTACGTTGGCTGGTTGCTGTAGGGATTTACTTATGCTCATGGCGTACGTAATATGTTGTTGTAAAATAAACTTCTGCTGGGTAGGTAGCTGAGTGCGTGGGTTAGGTACACGCGCTCTTTGTTAGATACTAAAATCGCGCGGGATTGAGTTGTCGTCACCATGGCTGGGCTTCGATCAGGACAGTAGATACGTAACATGGGCAATACAATGAATTCACACGAAGAACCACAGGAGACGCAGCGAGGTGTTGGTCTGCTCCAATCCATGATAATATTCGTCGTTAAGGCTAATCTAACTATCATACGTCCGTACTGGTGAAAGGATTGCACAGAATGGCAAGCTGCTGGCAGGCTAGAGATACTGCGTTGCTACGTATCGTGTCTAGAGTGTACCTGTAATCAACCGGTCAGCGTAATTCAGCACAATTGTTCGTTGACAAAACGTTGGGTGTAGTCTAGATCAGACATCCAAGGAAGGATTAGACCCTCATCTGCTTCGACATAGGCTCGCGTGAAGCTCGAGTGGAAACTGCGAATAGTGATGGAAAATTTCATCATGTAGACTGGCACTCGATGGTGCAAAGGAAACCGTTGCTGGCTTACCTACTGATCGTGAACACGCGGAGTTGTCGGTAGTGATCGTCGAGTTCATAGCATTTACCCTTGACTGGGTTTGACCTAGAGAGGGCAAACGAGGTTAGCTATTGCGACGCGGCGAATGGAGTGCGCGTTTCTGGCGTAGGACCTCTCGAGATAGTATGCAAGGCAGAGGCAACATGCATGCGATCAGACAAGGTATACTGGCAAGTAACAGGCTGCTAGAGCCCGAACAGTCGAAACTTCTTCATGGTCGATTCGGTTGGGAAAAGAAGACAATTGTTTCGGTTGTCATCCTGAGAGAGGAAGCGGGAGAGGAAAAGGAAAGGGCAGAACTTGAGAACTTACCATCAGAAGCACAAGCATTTGCGTGGTGCGATGCCCGCAAGGCAACTTGGGTTGCTGCGGAACGATGAGGTTGTTGTGAGAGGAAGAGATGCAACCAGATGGGTAAGAGCTCGAAAATTTATACAAGATTCTGAATCCCCCAAGAAAAAGAAAATTGCAGTGGGGGCGGGTGGGCCGGCTACTACCTATGACCGGATAAACCAATGCCTGGAGATAAGCACGGACCATATTCTGGCCAGCCGCCTTGCTCGGCCACTGCGCCTCTCACGCGGTCGCGCGTGGCCAGTGGAGTGGCCGAGCAGTGCGGCAAAGCGGGCGTCTTTTTTTAGAAAGCAGGTTACGTGCATATAGATGTACGCTTTAAATACATTGATGCTATTAATGCTCCGCTACGGGACTCCGCCATGCAGTTAGCGGGATCTGGTGCCAGGTGCCAGAGTGGGGCCCGCGTGCACAATGCATTAAGGCATTTTTGGTCCACCTAATCGGTACATAAGGTACGCAGGTATCCTTCCTGTCACCCCATTCAATCACCCACCGCCCACGCCCACGCTCCTGTCCCTCTAGTCTGGGTCTGATTAATCAAATCCAATCCGTCCATCCCATCCATCCATCATCTGTCTTCCCTTCCCTACTATAATACCACATCCGACCTGCACCCAAAATCCCAGCAAAAATTCCGCAAAATTCCCCGGCATAATAGACGACTGCGAGGCGAAGAGGAGACAGGCACCACCGCTCGCCCAGCTGGACTTTCTGTCCGCCCGATCGACCGTCTAAAGCCGCCGCCGTCGCCTCTGCTACCCGACCCGGCTCTCTCTCTGACGCGACAGCGCACGCCGAATCTCTAGTCAATCCAGCCCGCCAGTCATCCCAGGCCACAGCTACTACCCACCTGCCAACACCGACTATCTTGTTGTTGTGGTCTTGGTCGTGGTCCATTGCACCAATCCAACAAGACCACAGCGTCGCGTACAAGCGCGCAACGATTGCCGATCCGCTACATATTGTCTTGTCTTGCCTCGTCTCGCCCCGTCTCCCTCCGCCTCGGTCATGTGCCACTGGTTCTGGAGCTTGTGACAGCGACTCGCCTTCCCTTCAAACATTGTTTCCTTCCCTGCATGCCTTCTCTACTGCCTCGAGTGACGTCGCTTGAAGTGGAACCGCTCGGTCAACCACGGCCCCCTCTATCCACAGCACCGCTCCCGTGCTTCCTCGTCATTTCTCATTCGTCCTGTCGCTTGCCTTAGACTTTGTCTCCTCCCGTAGGATACACGACGCATTAGGCCGCATCGCATTGTACCACTCTCCACCACCCCGCCATATTGGTGCCGCCGTCTAGTTGCTGAGATTTCGAACCCTCCGCGTTCTACGAGGCGACACTCCGTTCCGGGCCCTTTCGGTCACCCTTAGTGCGCACATTTTCCACTCCCATCATCTTGCGTTGGTAGACCGAAAGGTCGGACGCGCGCGAGTTGGCCTGCCATCGGATCCTTTTGCGGTGCTTCACAATTCGCCAACCCAGAAGCGCATGATATATCGCTACGATTTCTACGTCGATATCCACGCTGTGGATAGTCGGCAGTATTAGACACAATATTCGACATGATGGCTACTAGTATCCCCCCGGGTGGCTACCACCCATCCATGCAGCAGCACCCCGGCATACATCCCGGCCATCCTATGGCTGCCCCCGGCATGGCTCATAATCCAAGTCAACCGGGTGCCCAGCCGGGTATTCCGCCGCAGATGGCCGCCCACATGGCCGCCTCCGGTCCTGGCGGACAGGTCAATCCCGCGGCTATGATGGGGGGCATGGCTCAGGGCGCTGGACCCAATGCTCACGCCCTGCAACACTTAAACCCCCAGATGTTTCAACAGCAGCAGTATAGTGAGTATCCCTATCAACCCAGGCTAAGCCGTGATATGGCGATTCACGCCGTTGCTAACCTGCGGTTGTAGTGGTCCAGCCAAGTGCCAACCCCATGTTTGCCTTGCAGCAACAACGGCTTTTGCAACAACAGCAAAGGCAGATAATTCAGCAACAGATGATGGGTAACATGCCAGTCGGGATAGGAAATATGAACGCGGCACAGTTTCAGCAGCTGAGGCAAAACGGCATGCAACCACGAATGCCTGGGCATATGCCGCAGGCCCATCTTCCCCAAGGGGCCCAACATCCGGGTCATCAGCCGCAGGTAAGACCTCTACAACCTCGTGCGGCGAAATCAGCTCCGTTCCATTTACAGCCCCATTATGCTACGTTGAGACTTCATTACTAACCTTTGTAACGAGCAGCTCACATTACAACAGCTTGCATCAATACAGCAGCAACAGCAACAGCAGCAACACCAACAACACCAGGCCCAACAAGCTGCGAATAATGTGATCCACCCGGTGGGCCACCCGGGCCATATGACACATCAGCAGCTCCAAAACATGCAGCAAAGTCAACTTGCTCAGTCTATGGCACAGCAAATGCCCCCGACTATTGCGCAAAATCAACAGCCGCAGCCGCAGCCTCAGCCTCAACCTCAGCCTCAGCCTGGTCAACCACAACAGCCACCGCAACCACAACAGCCAGGCCAACAGCAACAGGGTCAACACCAGGCTCAGCAAGCTTCCGCGGGCCCCCAGGGTCCTCAGAGAGCTGCTACGCCTGCGAGTAGTCAAGCCAACCAGGGCCAGGCTCTAACGGCGGGTCAAGCCAATCACCCACAGCCACAGCAACCTCAGGCACAGAACCAAGCCGCAGGCCAACCTCAACAGGCCAATGCTCAGCTACTTGCGCAACAGCAGCTTCATTATCAGATGCAAGCCCAGCAGCAAAAGAACGAGAATTTAATGAAGAATAATTGCCTCCTACGATTTACGCAGTTTAGCGAATATTTAAGTAGTTTTCCGGTATGTCGCAATTTGTCAAATAAAACCGTTAACTTGCTTCTAACACTCCGAGCAGGGTACTAAGGGTGAGGCCGGTATGGCCTATTGGCAAGGACTTGTGGATCGGTTTTTTTCATATAGAGGCGTCTTCCGGCTGTCGCTTCCGGTCACTGGATCCGACCCCACAAACGAAGAACACGGAACGGACAAGTCATACGAGGTGGTGCAGCCGGCGATCGCCCGATATTTTTATACCAACTTTATGAGCGGCGTCCGGCTGGTACAGATGACGTATGCAGCACCCATGGCGGATAGGCCATTACCGAACGGTTGCCATTGCATCGAGAACCCCAAAGCCAGCATGATTTTCTGGTTTGACAACTCTCACGTATGTATACACGGACTAAGTAAAGGAGCGCATTCTTTCCGCCCGCTTACTGACGCGCTCTGGTTAGATCGTTTCCACGGGGCATATCAAAGCGCTGTTTGACAATGAGCAGAAGTTAGACATGCTGGAGTATTCTATACAAACCCAGGAAGAATACGTGTCCAGGAAGATGGTCATCAATGCTGCTAGGCCAACGCATTTGTGGGCCAAAGAATGGAAGAAGGTCAATGGGCAAGACCCGAACACCTCTCCTGAGATGAACAAGAAGGGCAAGGCAAGACAAATGAAGTCTCCGCCCAACCCGCCTCCCGATTTTGTGATTCCCCATTCCGCCGTCAAAGGAAATATGGGTATCACTGAGCCTGTCTTCCAATTCCTTGAAGTATGTATTTTACGTCCCCCAATGCATATTATTGTCTAGGCTAACACGCATGCTCCAGATTGTCGAAGTGATGGGCCAAATGCATGTAAGTTAATCTGCGGTCACGAGTTTCTGGAATGTCGCAAGCCTGGCATGCCGTTGCGCGCTTAGCTTTCAAATCTTCACCGATGGACAGTTTGCTGACTTTCTCGAATTAGCCGCTCTTCAATTATTTCCAAGCACATCCAAGCCTCCGCCCATATCAGGCCCTCGACGAGTACGTCACCAACGTTGTTGGCAATTCTCAGCCACAGGTAATCATGAATGGACACCCAACGGGTGGTATGCCACCCAGCCAACGGACACCAAGCTTTAGCCAGTTTCCCATGGGCGCATCACCGGCTGCGTCGCATCTCCAACTACCCAACTCCCCCCATATGGGAAGCCCTGCGCAGGGCCACATGCAAGCACCCGGCATGCAGCTCCAGCAAAGTCAGCAAGGAACGAGTTCGAGCGGGCCTAGCGCCAATACCAGCCCAGCGAGCAACAAACGCAGGAGACCATCTACAGTCAAAGCCGAGGAGGACAGCGGTGCTCCGACACCAGCCAGCTTAGGCGCGCCTCAAGTTAACGGCGTAGCCAAAAAGAACCCGCCGACGCCTCGAATGCAGCACAGCAATAAACGCCAAAAAGCCAATCCAGCATAAAGCCAAAAGTTACCTATGAGACCATCTGTTTCCATATTATCATTAGCATATCGGCGTCAGACTGGATACAAACTTGATATTGGTTTTACCCAATGTTATTCACGGTGTTGGTGGCTGCTTTTTATATCAATGCTCTACTTTGCAAAACGACTGCGCGTTGGGGGGCTGATATCATTTGAATTTTCTGAACGAATGCACTCCATTTTCCGAGCAGGGTCTTCTGCTGGCATCGCATCGCTAACGGATAGGGGTGGAATGCATTCTTCCCAACGGCTCACGGTAGCAGGTGCCAGCATCTTTCTCTCGGCACAGCAGAGATACAACCCAGCCGTAGCAATACTGGGCGAGTTCTCTCGCTCGAGGCCTCGGGGTTTCGATGGGAGTAATAATGCTGGTGATGAGGACTATAATGAAACCTGGCATGTACCCGATGTACGATATACCTTTCTTTTTCTATCTGCGCCCCTCGTCCGTCCGGCGTTTCGCGTTGTCATTAACTTGCAAAAGTGGGTGCAAGGAGTAGAGGAGAGTGGGAGGGCCCACCGAGTCCCGGGAGTCTCTGCGTTTACCTGTTTTATCAATCATTTTGCCCGGCCTTCGTCTCTCCCGTCTACGCTCGTGAGCGCCCTGTGCGTGAAATGTATTGCCGCTGCTTGTATTAGGCGCTTTGTGACATAGGTCCCGGTTTTTGGAGTACTCTTGGAAAACTGCGGGTTGCGCTTGTTTGGTCAATGGAGACTGCCATTGCTATGTACATCGCGACATCGTCGATTCGCCCTGTTCCTTATTGTGCCATTCCCGCTACGTGGCGAGTTGTGTACCGTACATATTGTGCTTCAAGACAAGAGAGGTCGTTAGGGCGGGTTTATCTTTGACTGTTATTGTCAGTGAATCTTGATATACTGGTGTTTCTGGGTTTGTTCTCATGGCTTACATAGCCTTACAATGGGGATGGGGATATCGTTTTTGTCTGTTGGTTGGCTTGTTGTATTGCTTGGCTAACTCGGTGGTAGACCGTGGTATGTGCTTGTAGCCAACTCTTGTGTATCACGGGCTTTTGTTGACTGCGTGACCTGCAATGGAGTTGGTTGAAACTTTGAGGTTGTTACGATGTTAACGGAGACTACCTTACTTCACTCACTATTCCAACATCCACTTCCACTTCCACTTCCACCTCCGCTTCCATATCCGTATGCGTATCTGTATGACGCGACGCTGCTATGGCCGACCACATTCCTCAACCACCCAAGCAGCAAGTTACGTAGCTGCGAGCGGTCTCTACGAAGTATATTCGCATTATGTCCCTGGATGTCTATCTAGTGCTTAATACCTACGGTAGGCTGAGCAAAGTGCCAATTGCCAACGTGCTACCTCGTGCTGACTGTTGCCTGCTTTGTCAGTATCTGCGCGCGGTTGAGAGCGGGAGTTATTGGCTATAAACTTGAGCTACAGCCTACAGACTTGGATTTAACGGAATACGGAATACGGATTGTATTCTAATTTCTACCTGGTTGTTGCGTGCGGCACGTCTGTCGACCGCAGCTACCGGCAGGAATCTCTCAGAGTTGCACATCGGTCGGCCCTATCGGTTTTAACCCCCTAGCCGACCAACAGATATTACACACGTCAACCGAACGATGTCTATCAGCCAGGGTATTAACCGACAAAGCCGGCCGGCCGGCTGAGAGTTATTCAACCCCCCCCCCCCAAAAAAAAAATAATGAAGGCATCTTCATGTAGAAGCGTATACTGAATGTCCCAAATGAGTCCCAGGTCACAATCATCATGGGTCACAATGGAAATACAGCTTCAACGCACCAAAACACCAAAGAAATTAACCCTCCTACCACACACTTAGGTAGTATAGGTATGTATCTGCCCAAACTGCCTCCCGTAAACCAAAAATAAATAAATAAATAACCGACCGTTAGTGGTTGCTTTGGCATATGGTTGATCGAGGGTATCCGTCGGTCACGGGATTCTGGCGGTTGGCTGACCGGTAATCTCTTGGCTGGAATCGGCTAGGTAGGTATGTCAAACCCATCGGTTTCCTTGGGTTGAAATGGGTATATTCGGCCGACCGTAAAGGCGAACGGGTATTTCGGAAGGGTTGTTTCGGTTGAAAGAGGCGGAAGTGGATTATCCACCGTCAATGGATATTCTGTGAGGCATTGGGCAGGAGGTTCTCTTGGTGAGCGCACTACATTTGTCGGACTCCGTAGTACCGGTTCCGACCGCGACTTGTGACGGTCTCGATGCGCAAGGATACATGGGAATGCCCTCCCTATTCATTTTTCTAATATCGGCGGTCGACTTGTTGATGGCTCCTCCATCGGTCGGATTATACCGTTTAGCCGGATGTCGACAGCACGGGTGAAGGTTCTTCTAGGGGCGCAGTCGATGACAACCCAGGACCGGCAGGGCCAGTCAACGTGCAACTCTACGAGTTTTCAGTCTGCCATATACAGCAAGATTGAGACTATAGGGTACACAAAACTACTTCCGCGTCGCCATACAACTCTGATTGGGAACGCATAATCCTATTCGTGGTGTCAAATTGTGTACGGCTACTTCTCATGATTTCCCTCGCATGCTTTCCTTTAATGAGAAACGAAACAGAGCGACTTGATATCCCTTTGCTGCGTATCATCACTTTCATCGTGTTCCTGAGCTAAAACCCGGCGCATCATGGATTCCCTTCCTTGTTGATGAGTTTCACCAAATTTTTTAAATTCCACCTAGCCGGAAGATCCACAGTATTCTCAGGAAACAGCTCATGACCTGTCTCTGACGGCCCGAGAGCCATTGAGAGCAATTTCGCCATCTTCTTATTGTTGTAGAACCCTCTGTTCCTCAGCATGTCTTTTTTCGACCCGTTGAACACTATGAGCATCAGCAATGACAGTGAAGCGATGCCAGCCGCCAGAGCCGTTGCTACCGAGGAGCCAGAGACAACTCCCATGATGTTTTCACCCATGTACGACGGCCCGAAGACTGGGATGTCCTCTCCTGGGACGGGGATATTGACTTCGTGGCCCTTATCACTTGAGGCCGGCCTGAGGTTACCGTACTTGTCAGTTGCGGACACGCTCACGGTGCCATCGTAGCTGGCTGGGTACGCCGGTCCAGACCAGTTACCTCTGTCGGCGGTTGAACAGAACACCAAGGCGCTCTTGGCAGCGTCCTCGATGGCATCTCTCAGGTCGGGGACCATCGTCTTTGTGACCCAGCTGATGGATATGATATCGACCTCTTGTTCCATTGCCCATTTAACTGCTTGGACCGCGTCGTCTGGGAGAATGTCCCGTCGGCCTTTGCCTACACGCGCGATGTAGAGTCTGCACCAAGGGTTTGCCGCGACCACCAGAGACGCCATCTGCGTTCCATGCGGATCCGAAACCATCCACCAGGGCAATATCCTGTCAGCGCTATATGTGTCGGCTGTGACGAACGAGACACCCCGTTCTATGGCTTGGTGGATTTCCTGTTGGAACTTGTCGGCTCCATTATCGATTATGGCGACCTTGAGCTTCGAATCATCATCACTCCCTCCCGACTCTCTGGCACGAATCTTCTTGAATCTGTCGCTGTATTGTTTCATTTTCTTCTTGGTATCATCTGTGTTGCTAGCCATGCCCAACAAAAATTCATGGGACGCTTGCAGCTTCTTAATAAGTTCCAACCTTGTCGTAATCAGTCAACCGTCCACTAAATGAATCTCAAAAAGCAGCGATGAGCACTCACTGGCCTGTCTCTATGCGCTGGCTGGTGAGCTGAGGGACTGGAAAATCCCACTTTCCTGTCGCGTTGACGTCGTAAGTGAACCGGCAGCCCAATTTCTCCTTCTCTCTTTGACGTAGTTTTAGGATTTCTAAAATCTGTCCTCTATACCGATTGACTACTTGTTTGTGCTTTGCCACTGCTGTAGCAGATTCCTGCGTGGATTTCTGTTGTCAGTCCTCGATAATGAGCATATAAATGAGGTCGTGGGTACGTATATATCAAGGCACAACGTAATTCAATCCGAACACTTACATTTTGGGAGTTTAGCGGCATGATCTCGATATTAACGTTCCGGAGCTGATCAGGTCAGTTGAGCCAGTATCTTGGCAGCAAGGGAAAGAGAAGAGTTGGAACGAACATTAGGCAGACTACCAATTCCATCGGCGCTCACCCAATGGTACAGAACGCTATAATTCCCGGTAGAATAGAGAGTAATATCGGTGAACGCGTTACTGTGCGGAGAGCTAACGAGGATGTCGAGATTGATGTCTAGCTTTCGCCAGACGAACTTCTCGATCTCAAATCGCTCAAGTATAGATTCGAGAACGAATTCGTCGCTCATCGGCGTGCTTGTGTTGTCCGGAATGTTGAGCGACTTGATTTTTTTCACCTTGGCAGAGTCCTTCAGCCATCCAAACAGCTCATTCACGCCTTCATGGGGAATCTTCTTCTTGTGTGAGTTTAAATCGGGCAGGAACACAGACACCAACTCCTCTTCGAAAAGCAACGTGTTTGGCGAGGAAGCCGTGAGTTCGCTGACAAATGTCTTGAAATCGTGCGATGACTGACTGAAGTCGGACATGTCTAAGGATAATTCCTTTTCTACCTTCCGGCGCGGGTCCGAGTTCAACCCCATGCGTTAGCCAACTGATTGGTGCATATAGGTATGACAGTTGAGCTTGCTGGGCAGCGTAGCGGTACTTGCCTTGTCCTGTTTAGGTGAGATTTTATTAGTATTGGTCTGTGTTTATTGTTGAACGGGATGATCATTGATGGGAATTAGTTTCGTCTGACGACGTCAGTGTAAAATGGAGAGATGATGTGTTTGATTTGGTAATTTTACCAGCGTCGAGATACAACCCATCTTTGGACAGGCTTCAACGGAGCCTCTTCTGTAAAGCCCATCTATTGACGGCTCATCAAGCTTGTTTCCACATACCTCTAGTCCCATACAGCGCCCTCTTGAGTAAGCGGATATCGTCAAACGAGCTGAATACTTTTGCCCTGATCTTGTCTCGAAACTGCCGTTTGCTCTGTAGGTCGTCTCCAGTACGGTTCTGTGAACGTTCGGACCTTTCGAGCGCTTCGAGTAGGTAGCTGTACGGTGAAAAGCCTTTTTCGTTCACGACGGACCATAGCTTACTCATCTTCGAGCCGCACTTCAGTTCTATTGCGTCGATAGTAGACAATACATCAAATTCGAGCGTCCGTCCACTAGTCGTGGTTCCATGGCCGGGAGCCTTCATGCCCTTACCAAGTGTGTCGACTAGGAGGTGCAGTGGCGTATTACCAGCGTGATCGCACATCAAGAAGATGGAATCCGATTTTTCGTCTACGTATCCGTCTTCGTCTGAGTATCCGTCTGCGTCTGTATCGCCGTCTGCGTCTGCATCGCCGTCTGCGTCTGTATCTGCATTTGCGTCAAATTTCGTCTGCCCTCTCATTTTGCGTCGTTGTGACGCTTCGGCTTCAGCTTCTGCCGCTGCACATATGTTAACTATGTCAATAACACAAGGCAGCTTCTGTTGTATGCTCGCATGCAGACAGGTAAGTTGATCTTCTGGATCCTTATCCTTGAGTCCGCTAACGATTTCGTCAGCGAGATCCGACGGCTCCTGGGTTTGGCCCATCCACGAGTGCTGGGACAATAGATGATACAAGAAATTGTAATTCTTCTTTTTTATGGCTTGGTGTATCACTGAGGTCCCTTTATAGTCGGGATTCTGGGTCACAACACCGGATTTTGATCTGTAGCGCAGGAGGTCGGTGACCTTGTCAGGAGCCTCTTGCATGACTGCTTTCAGAGACTTATAATGCGTTTCGCCGAATTCATTCGGATTAACATTCGCCAGACTCCAAAGTATCTTGTCAGCGGTGTCTAGCCCCAAGTCTTGCGCAATTCTGTCCAGGCCACTTTGTTTGGGGTCTTTCGCTGTTGGGATCTGGGCGTGATCTAACCCTGTTTTCGTCCTGTTCAGGGACATATTGCAAATCGGCTCGGGTCTCGTAATTCCTATTTGATTAGGGCAACAGTAGCTGTTCGTATTAGAGGGTCGGGAGATGGAGCCTAGTAGGTTGAGACGGATTGGTTCTGATCTTTGCGACTAAAGGTCAAGGCAGTACTGAAAAGCAAGGCTATGCGGCGCATCGAAAGTCCTCAGGTGCTAATTTCTCGAGTCAAACAGCCCGACGCCGGTACCAGTGATCATAGGGGTTCGGATTTACTGATTACTTCGATGCCAGGGAGGCGCCAGATTGGGGTAAGTGACGGGCTGTCTGGACGACTCTGGAGGACGAATTACTAATTTCCAATCTCTGCACTCCATTATGCACCCCCACTTCATTTCATCCCGCTATGATCATTGATGTACCATTTCCAAATGCGATGGCAGTTTGCCCATCTCTACCATGCAGTGTGATGAGAACCAGCGCGTCCGCTGTAGTGCTGACTGGGAGAATGGGGGTCGGCCTATTCACGAATCACACGTCCATGGCTCATCCAGCACTTCAACTCCCCACACGGCCTAATGGAGACTGACAGAGTCCAGACTCACTGGCGGGAGGCCCCGCGTCGAGTAGGTATATACTTGTATGTCCTTGTAGCATATTGGAGTAATTGTGCAATAGGCTGTGCTCCTGCCACGTAGCCTGTAGGCTCCAGGAGAAGTTGCAAGTGGATGGGGGCGGTCCCTATTGATAATAGTTCGTGTCGGGAACGCCGAAGAGCGACCGCGCAGCCTGCCTTAGCGGAGGGTGGTTTTTGTTGCCGTTGCAGAGAGACAGGCTCTGGCGCGCTCTGGGGAGCCGTGCCCTTCAAGCCGTATCGAAGCGTGAATCTGTATCCAGCTGTGTGTGTGTGTGTATGCCTTCGTACTAATACCGTGCCGTGGGTCACCTTGGGCTGCCCACCACTCTGTCACCCTCTCTTCGTCTCGCTTATGTCGCTTCCTACCATCTAGGTAGTTGAATGGCCCATGCTCTGGCCCGACGTTGAACGTGCTGATCAGAGAAGTTTCGACATCAGGTGTGTGGTGTCGCCAGGTTCCAACTTTATTTCGTTTTACTCGGGAACCCTTGTGCTAGGTAGACCGCCTGGCCAGTCGCTTCAAGAGATGAAAACTTGACGAATATCAGCACTGGAACTTGAAGCCTCAGAATAGCGCGCCTTTAAGGGCCGCCGAGCCGGAACAGCTAAGTATGACGGCCCGCCCTCCTGTTGTCGGCCCGTCGCCCCACGGACATAGTGTACATCGTACAGTAGATGAGCACGTGATTGGCCTTGGCATGCACCCAGTGCAATTAGTGTTATCAGCACTATTTACACGATGTGGCTCCGTCACTGCCCTTACGGCGCTCATCAGTATTCGTTGCCCCCCGACAATCTCTACCAACCTGCTTCTCTCGACCTCCGTGAGAATTACAACCATCAGATCCGAGCGGTACGCGCCATGTCCTGGTCTGCATGAACTAATTCAAGCAGGCTTTCTACCTCGTCAGCTTCGTCTAAATGTAGCTGCGCGAGATGTTGATGGAGGGATGCCATCAATCGGTGCCTTGCGGCACGCGAATTCTGTATAGCAAAGAGCGAGCGGCCACGCTGTCGTATTTCCCTGCCTCCATCAGATGGGCCTTCCAAGGAAGCGCGCCCGGCTTCGACACCGGCCACTGGCGACGAAAGAACTCCTATTTCTGTAGGTACGTTGATGTCCGGAGACGTCGCGGTTCGGGTGGGCGAGTTAGATGTTTCTTGTGGGTTCGAATTGTCGAAAGTCGGATCAGCTATCGAGGTGCTCGCGGAGATTTTTGAGTCATGGTCATGGTCCACCATCTCACTTGCACCGAGCGCTGTAAATCTGATTAGCAACAAGGAAACACAAATTCCGATGATTCGACAATCTGGAATACAGCAGCAGCTGGCACGAGCAGCAACTGACACGTACCTTCGGCACTCAGGAACAGTTTGTCGGTTCCCTTCTCGGGCACGTGGATATATGCCAATTTCTTCAGGAAATGGTTCGAAGCTTCGTTCAAGTTGGCTGCGTCCAGCCCCTCGAGCTCGGTTTGCCCCCCGTTCGATTCCGGCCCAATGGGTCCTAGCCGGAGGGAGTTCTGCCCTTTCTGCGACTTCCATGGCAGAGCATCTTTGGGTAGGAAGTTCATGTCAGCCGTCGTAGAAACCCTGATGAAGAAGCCTGTCCCGGGAGATCTCTTTATAATCAGCGCAACAACGAATCTATCACCGATACCATCTTCCTTAGAAGAAGATTCGAGGTGAAACTTGACTTTTGTATCTTTACCCGAATAGGTCCCCCAGGACCTTGTGGACAGTTTGAGGCGTTGCCGTCGTTCAAACTTCTTCTCCGTAGTCATGGTGCCTTTTAAATCGCCTGTCACTACAGAAAGACCAGGGATGCTGAGGCCAGCTTCAAGGCCAGTTGTCTTGGTCACGTCTATGACCTTTTCTTGGAAGTACTGATCTCCATCTGCTGCCGGCTCAAATGCCACTAGAGATGGCGGTTCTTTATTCGAGTACCCTTCAGTGGCCAGCTCTAAGGACAATTCAACGGAAAAGCTTCTAAATCGTCTTTTCGGCGAGTCTGTCCTGGGCTGGATCATTAGGGCAAGGAGGCTGCCGTTATCCGAAGCGCCACTGACGAGGCTGCCATGGGCTTCCGCTACGCGACGGAATGTGACGGTGTATCCTTTCGCAACGGACTCTCCGTAGCGGTAGTCAACCGTGCTCTTGACTTCGCCTAGATCATCTTGATTTCGAACAAGAGGAACCTCGATTTCTGCATCACCGAGAGGATAGGTGGGTGGTGTGTTGCCCATCGTACTCGAAAATGTGGGAGCAAAGGTTGGAAGAACTATCAGATCGCCAGAGAAAGAGTGGTATCCGCGAAGTTTGCCTCGAAGGAGTATTCTGGTGCGGGCCCTTGAGGAGACAGTGGACTCATGCTGGTCCACGTTGAGTTTTTAGACCACGGGTCCTCAAGCACGGAATTTGGAATCACGCGGATTGACACCAGTCTGCTGGAGCCTGGAGCGCAGAAGTACGGACGCACTTCTGCCAGCCAATACATGCAAGTACATCAATGTACCCGTCCGTACCTTTTTCACTGCCCCATTGCGCTGCTTGGTGGTAGGCTCGTATTGACCTGCCCAAACGGTCCGGAATGGATAGGTAATATAACCAATCGAATACCATCGCTTATGGCGGCGACGTGGAGCACTGAGTATCCCATACGCCACATTTATTACCCTTAATACTTTCCGTCGGACCGTCGCTATGTACCCATCATCTGGCCCCGAGATTGGATACTGTAGCTTCAGGGCACCAATCAAGTTGGGCTGGAGAGATTGGCAATCCGCGTCTTTTGACCCTTGACAGCTGATACTCATCGCAATATCGCATTCGGGCTCTTCTGAATTGGCGCTGTTGTTCTCGTCCAAGTTTTCTCTTACCGGCAATCGACCCAGACCGAAAATATGAGATAGCCCAGTAGGTGCACATCATCGGAGATGGACTTATCTCAGTTGCTGCTGAAAAACCGTCGGTTCCAGTAAGCCCTACGCTTTCCCAAACAACCACCAGCGTTTACTAAAAAAACAAATCTTGTGGTAGCGTTATCACGGTTCACGGTATTGCCCCGTGTCTCAGGAGCAATGCTACCGGGGATAACGATGGCAATAGACTTGGGGCCTTGGATTGTTTTGCCCAGACGTGCTATGGCGCTACCCGAACCACCAACTTCACGTACACGGTGCAGCCTTACTATGATGTTCCCCTGACTGCAATTCATGACGCTGCTATTGATCTTCTGAAGAAGGTGAAGTTGAAGGTTGAATCAGAGGAGAGTGTAAGTATGATAAGGAATCAGGACCAGCATCCGTACTAACACCCCATTAGGTGCCGTCTCTGGTGTTTATCGGGGAGGATCTTGGAGGCATCATTATCAAACAGGTACGTAGGAATCACTGTAAACAGTAGCATTGGCAATTTGCTGACGATTTATGAGGCTTTGTTGGTATCCCTGCGCGATGAGCAGTATTCATCTGTTGTCGACAAGGCTATTCTTCTGGTTGGTAGAGACAATAAATACGCTGCAAGATCGTTGACCACTGTCGGCTAACGCCCATACGCATCTAGGTTTTCGTCGGGACCCCCCATCGGGCAACGAGGTTGGAATCGTGGGAGATGATCGCCGCAAAGCTCGCCCTCAGGGGACCCCATGCAGTCACTCACCCCTTACCGGCCGTGGTGGATCGTTCAGCACGCGTACTAACGACCATCAGCCAAAAGTTCCAAGCCGTCTCTGCGTTTTGCAACATCATTAGCTTCTATAACCCGGTGGTGTCGTCAGCCTCCCTGGTGAATTGACCCGCCCGCCCCTCTCCCGGGGGCTCCCTCTCCCCATCCCACTAGACTCTAAGGTGTAATAGCTGACACTTCATTCATAGGAGTTCTCTGTAGATACGTCGCTCATGCGCTCGCAAAATGAGGTTGCGAAGGCGATGGTAAATAGTCCCGACAGCACCAGCGTCACTCTTGGAAACCCGCAGGAGTTTGTGCAAATGACCGAAATGGAAATGGCTAGAACTCTCGGTGCGTTCTAATTCTATGTGGCCCAGTTTCTGCTACTAATTCTCGCTCTCAGCAATCAAACGTCGCCGTCTAAGTTTTTTGCGTGTCCTATCGAAACTTAGTTCTGCAGAATCCCCAGCTGGCACAGAATGTTTGGATCTCGACTATGTTGAAATATTTAACTGGTTGTTTGACAGCAGTGAGTATCAACAATGGCTCGAGGGATCCAAGACAGTTCTATGGCTGCGTGGTTTTCTGGAATTGGAAATGCCAGCCTTATCATACGCTGTTCAAAGCAAACTTACCGCTACCGAGGGCACCAGCGTTATCAAATTCTCTTGTCAAGGAGATGACCGCTACCGCTCCATCCGCAACATGTTGGCTTCTCTCAGTTACCAACTGTTAATGTTGAAACCCTTTCTGTTCTCCAGGGTACAGGCGTTGTGTGATATGACTGAAAAAGAAGAGTCGTGGGGCCTTGATCTGCTATGGACGTTATTTCGTGCCTTGCTCGTCGCTCCTGAACTTGGCAACATTGTGTGCCTAGCGCTCATGATTGATAGATGCGACGATACCCCAGATTGGTTCCTAGAGGAGTTATTCGATCTCCCTTTTCAACCAGACTGCAGCTTCAAACTTGTTGTTACCAGCTTCAAAACATCCGAGAAGAGCACATGGGGTGGTGTTCCCATGGACCTGGTGGTTTCACCAGCGCAGACCGATGATCAAGCAAAGAAGCGCATGAAATTACTCATTGGAAGAGAGATATCTCAATTAATCCTTATTCGTCCCGAACTCAGAAAGTTCGAGAAAATCATCACTGATAGTGTCAATTTTGCCCCTGACTTCCAAGCTGTCCTGGTTGCCCTCAGACTGCTCCAGTCTCAGCGACCAAGGTCGAGTCTGTCAGACATTAAACACGGGTTTAAGTCTATCCTTTCCCCGGATCCATTTCCAGAAGTATCTGATTATTTCTTGGATAAAATGCCTACGGATAGAGATGTATGGTCTCAACGTGCTCTCTCCTGGATCACATTGGCACGCCGTCCACTCAAATTGACTGAGCTCGCAGTCACACTGGCACTGCAAGATGAAGAGTTTCCATCAGCGACCGCCATGGATAGGACTGTCGAAGACCTTGCAGCCGATCTCCAAAGCACGCTTGGGAACCTAGTCGCCATCCGAAACGGCGAGGCCGCCCTCTTTGATGGCTTCCTTCGGGAGTACTTATTAACGTCCGGGAAGTCGCACAAGATCACCCTTCTCAATGACGCCACAATGGCGGAAACATGCCTCAAATATTTGACACTCATCGCTGGAGACAAGAAGCATCAGTCGTTGCTGGGTGGCGAGCAGCATCATCTGTTCGAATACGCTGTTCAATATTGGGCGAAGCATTACAACCTAGCTCATGAAAATTCCTCTTCGGAACTACGAAGTAGGGCGCTTCAGTTCCTAGAGGACTACTGGCCAGTCTTGCGGAATGACCCGAGCCCTAGAAATGTCCTCTGTGAGGCGGTTTCGCTTGGCTTTGTTGACGTCGTAAAACAAATTCTGGACACGCGATCGCCTGACCACACCATCGACAATATGGCATTAGACATAGCCATTGAGAAGGGGTACGAAGAGATAGTAGACTCACTTTGTGATGCTGGGGCAGACTCTCCGCTGAAGCTACATATAGCCGCACGTCATGGGAGAGAGCAGTTACTGGATAAGCTCCTGACCTCCGAAAAACAGTTGAAATCTGCAGGAAACGGCGAGAAAACGGACTTCCAGGGCCAAACGGCCCTCCACCTAGCGGCGGTCTCAGGTAATTTCCGCATAGTCGTCAAGCTCCTAGATGCCGAATTTGACAAGGACGCCCGAGACAACAGCGATAAGACTCCTCTTCACCTGGCAAGCCAGTTTGGTCACCTCCGTGTTGTAGAGGAACTTCTACGCCGCAATGCAGACACTGCAGTGAAAGACGAAAATGGTTGGGCTCCATTTCATGTGGCCTGTAAGTGGCAGCATAGGGAAATCGCCATGAAGCTTCTCGACCGAGCGGTTCAGGCCGGCCGAGTGAACGACGTCACTTCCAACGAACAAACCGCTTTATATTTAGCTTCCGAAATAGGCTGCGAAGATATTACGGGTGCTATTATAGATCGAATGAGCTCGGACGAAATTGCATTCGCGGTAACACACCAGGACAACGAAGGCTCAACGCCTCTCCATATCGCGGCTCGGCATGGCTACGCAAAAGTGGTAAGCCACTTGCTCTTGAAAGGAGCATCTCAGGCATTGAGAGCGACCGCTTTGCGAGATGAAGCAAAGAAGACGCCGCTTCATCTAGCCATACAGAACGGGAACTATGACGTGGTGATCGAACTGACGCAACTACGGAAGATTACTACCGAGGCCGAGAAGCTAGAGGCCGATGCACCCGATTCTAAGACTAGCCTCAAAACTGAGGATGATTCCGGGAGATTGCCGATACACTTGGCTATCTGGAGTGGAGACTCTCGGGTTGTCAAAAGGATTTGCGAATTACATAGCCAGTTTGGCGAATCCATTGAAGTATTCGACGGAGAGTCGAAAAGTCCCCTGCATATAGCAGCACAGAATGGGCTCACTGATATTGCCGAAATACTTCTTGACAACGGCGCGGCGGCAGATATTGGGGACGACAAATTCCGAACGCCGCTTCTATTAGCCTGCATGAATGACCATGTGTCGACCATGGCACTTCTGCTAAGAAGAGGAGCGGACCCTATGTATACTGATTCGAATGGTCGCTCCGCTCTTCACGATGCCGTCGAATTCAGAACCAAGTCTACAGTGAGTGAATTGCTTGAAATATCACGAGCAGTCACCAGCGAGAGCGACTTCATACGTATAAGGGACAACGAAGGTAATACCGCACTTCATCTAGCAGCAATACGTGGTGATGTGGAGATTATGGAAGCCCTCCTGAGCCCTGTCATAGTCCAAAATTGCTTACAAGATCGAGACATGCAAGGACGGAGCCTTCTAAACCTTGCATTGGACCAGAACAGGCTTGACATGCTGAAGTTCCTTATCCATGTAATCAAGACCCAGGCATCAGACGAGTCGATGACAGAGCGCTGGGCAGATCTCTCCGTGGTGAAAACATTCCTCGAAGCAATGCCGCACCAAACCAAGCTTGATATTAACTCAGAGCCAGGATATAGCTTCCAAAAGAGTTTCAGTGAGCTACTAGAACATTTGGCGGATTTCGGCCCCTGGAATGATGAGGAATATGGACCCGTTCTGCGCCTTGCCGCAGAGAAAGGAGTTAAAGAGATTGTTGAAAAGCTCGTAGAGCTTCTAAGGATAGAAAGCGGATCTGATGATGATGATGATCTGAATCAAAGAATGCAGGACGCACTGAGTTGGGCGGCTCGGAGCGGTCAGACTGATGTCGTTGAGTTTCTGTTAGAGGACAGTGACGACGACAAAAGAGAAAGAGAAAACCTTTCTTTAGCCTTAATCCTCGCAGCCAAACATGGACATTTGAGTCTTCTGAGCCGCCTCGCCTCAAAATATCATTCACGGATCAATCAAGAAATGTACGGGGCTGCTTTGAAGATTGCATCTAGCAATGGTGAGACGGAGATTGTCGAATTCCTTCTCAAAGAGATACACGGCACCAATTCTGACGACTCCGATATCGTGAGATCACTTAATGATATTCTGCGCAACGTGTTGAAATCAGGTGCCGGTTTTAAGATGATCTCTCTGCTCCTTTCTTATGGAGCCGATCTAGACAGTGCCATTGACTCCTGGTCCACGCCTCTCCATACAGCAACTGGAAAAAAAGATATCGATGTCTGTAGGCTGATCCTCGAAAGAAAACGCTCATATCTTAACATGAAAGACTATGAAGGTCGCACTGCCATTTATATCGCTGCGTTCCGGGGAGATCTACATCTAGTGAATATGTTCATAGATGACTTTCAAGCCGATATTGAGGCTGCCAATTCTGATGGTTGGCGGCCGATCCATGCGGCATACGATTCACCCTCTATTGTCGAGAAACTTCTTGACGCGAAAGCCGAAATTGATGCAGCAACTAATCATGGTCAAACAGCTCTCTTGTTGGCCTTGCAAAATGGCTACCGGGAAACAGCCAAGCACCTCATCAGAAAGGGGGCGGATCCGTGCATCGCTAATATCTCTGGAGACACCCCCCTGCATGTATTGTCACGTTCGAGGTATTCCGAAGACGCGCTTGAGAATTTGATCAAAGACATGCTCGGGAAAACCAAGCGATCAGTGGATGTGAGAAACGATGAGGGTGAAACCCCATTATCTTTGGCGGCTTCAGCGGGCAAGCAGACAATTGTCCGGATGCTTCTAGCCAGGGACGACGTTGACATCAACCAGAGTAATAACGAAGGCCGGTCGCCTTTGGGACAGGCAATTAGAAATAACCGTCTCGAGGTGGCCCGCCTACTATCCGAGAACCCGAAACTTAACTTAGACTTGGCTTTGCCTTCTAAGTTATCGGACGACCTGCTTCGTTACCTGATGGCGAAGAATCACTGCAGTGAAGTGCTCCAATTTTTGCTGACCGACAAGCCCGAGATATGTGATCGATTTGGTGATGATGTCCTGTTCGATGCTATAATGTCGGCGGAGGAATTGATTGAAACTAATGCTGAATTGGCCGTCCTCGGGTCACGAATCGAGACAAGAAGAGACGAGCATGGCTGGTCAGTTTCGTGGCTTAGATACGCTGGATTTCCGGCCAGCCATCCATTAATCGGTTTGCCACCAGAGACTGCCGGATACCAGTTCCAACGGCCTTCACGGTGGCAAAATCAAGATTCGACCAGCCTATTGATCTCAGAGGGTAGCGACGGTCTAGTCTTGTCATTTACAACGCCGCGCCAGGGATGGTATTATAATTGGACCAAATTAATATTAGCCGACCATCCAATCCCGCCAATAGGAACTTTCACGTTGGAGATTGAGGTTATCGACGAAGGCGAGAACGCGTAAGCATACAATCCGTGAATACTACACAAACTAATCAGGCTGCTCAATACTATATAGCTAACATGCCGCCGTCGTGATTAGTATGATTGGCATTGGGTTCGGTACCAAGTTTGCATCTACTGGTAGGATGCCAGGATGGCGGAAGCGTTGTTGGGGATATCACGGAAATGACGGGAAAATCTACCACAATGCCGCCGAAGGAACTCCGTACGGCCCAACTTACGGCAAGGGTGACAAAATAGGGTGTCATATCGACATGTCAGCTCGAACTGCCCATTTCACGAAGAACGAAGAGAATCTTGGTTAGCTCTTCCCCCCTCTCCTCGAGTTCCTGATATCTCCGAATAGATCATAGAAAAATACTAAGTCTACTGCAGGTATTGCATTCCGGAATCTCCAAGGCCGACTATATCCCATGGTCGGTACGATAAGCCCCGGAATGAGGGTGTCGACTAAGTTCACATGGCACCAGGAACCTGAGAGCTCAACCCGGTGATGATGGCACGGATCGAGAGGCATGGAATACTTAGTCCTGAATGGTGCGCGATGTGCGAGGAATGGTAATAGTATGAATATGGATATGGCATGACTGTGGTTTAGGGAAAATTGACATCGTAAATGTGTATATCCTAGTTCAATAGCCAGGTGACCAGGACTCGAGGAACAACCTCGTACCTTATCATCACATTGGTCAGTGCACCATCGTTACTCATACTGCTTAGGTATGTCAACACAGTACTTCGCTGACCCTCCCCGAATAGCTAGGAAGTCAGTATTATACCCTAATCTCTTGAGTGTGGTATGTGACCAGTGAGTTAATGAGGCTATCAACCTACGCATGTCGTTCTGCCTCGGGTCCCAGGGCCTAATCTAGTCAGGATCGATATAACACTTACCTAAAGGACAACATTTCAGCTGATGTTCATGGATTATGGTACTGAATACTAGGATAGGTTGCTCGTGAACTTATCGAGATAATCCCGCCCATGTTGAAATCCTAGGACCGGGATAAGTTAGGTATAACAGGTTTCAACATTGACGACATCCCAAGTACCCAACGCAGTGCCGGTTAACTACAACCAGGTATCGACAAGATATTCAAGAATCAACCAAGCCGGCCAAACCCAGCCCCCGAACAGCATCCCCAAGAACCCCAGCCTGAGCCCGAGAGAAAGATTAAACCGCGTAACCAACCCCCCCAAAACACCATCTGTGAGAAACGTAGGGTCAGGACTTCAAGTTGGGTGTAAGTTGTTATACCATTCTGACTGTTCAATCTACCAACTACCTCCCATAGGAGGGAACAAGAGTGAAAGTGAGGGACCCCCCATATTGAGTTACTATTAACAGATGTTTACGGACGTACTTCGACAGACTACATCGTGCGGTACCTAGATGAGCACGTGACTGGCCTTGGCCTTGGCATGCGCCCAGTGCAATTAGTGTGATCGGCACTATTTACACGACGTTGCTCCGTCATCCGTCACACCGCTGCCCCTACGGCGCTCATCAGTACCTATTTCCTTTTCTGCTCTCCAACCCTTTCAACCCTTCACGGCGTGCCCCAAGGACCAGCCAGCACGATCATCATACTGGACATGGAAGAACTTGTAGCAAAGCTTCGTCTTATACCAAAAGATCGTCGTATGAAACCAAAAGCCTTTTCAGTCCCATTCCTTAGAGACGAACTCGTGAACGGCCCTCCGCCTTGTTCCAAGAGTGATTTCAAGACTCCACGACTGCGAAAATGCTGCTTCGACCTTGCCACGGTCGACCTGGAACGCTCTTTCTGTATTGGTAGTGGGCTCGACGGCTGTCTTTGGCAAATCTGGGTTGGAGAACAGGTTTACGTATTGAAAGTAGTAAGCTTAATTGCCATCGCGAGGTATCTTTGCTTGCTCACACAAACCTCTACCTAGTTCTGGGATGCCACTGCGCCTGACTATCCATACTACTTCGCTGCCCAGCGAGAATGCCAGAATGCCGCTCTACTCCAGATGATGGAGGCTGCGGTAAAGGATGCCGTATCGGGATCAATGCTCCCGGTCTTGATAAACCCTCATCCAACGACAAAGCGTGAGGCTATAAGAAACACCCTCGCCTTTTCTGACGAAGGCCGTCAATTTCAATCATCCAGCGGAAGTTCTGATGAGGCTGTGCCTATATCGTCAATCCCTCGCATGAGGCAGTGCTACGGATGGTCGAAGCTTCATGGCCGTACAATCAGTACCTGGCCTAAGAAAATGCAGCCCAGCATTCCCTCGAACCGTAAAATCAAGCGCCACTTCTCAGGATCTAAAGAGTACATTGCTATTGTGTACGAGTATGTCGAAGAAGGCGACAATGGCTACACTGCTGTCGAGAGAGCTGCGGACTTCTTTTGGCTCGCTGGTTTCGGCTACACGTTGTCCTCCGCCGCGAGGAACTGGAAGAACGGAGTCTTAGTGGACCTTTCGGACATCGTTCATGCCAGTGGCCATGGGTGGAATGTGAAGGGATACGGACCGAGATGCGCAGAGAGTATACTGTTACCCTAAGGTCACGGAATTAAGTATGGCAGCTTGGTCGCGCGTTCTGTTGTTTCCCTTAGCTATGGACCCTATGGGGTTTCATTGTTGCTTTTCTTATTTTCCTACGGGCCCTACTATAGTCAGTCCTGAGATGCCGGTGACAGAATGGATAGTAGGGACTGAACTAGCTAAGGGCATCAGCGCTGAAGGGCATATTATAAGACGGAAGGGTAACCCACTTAGGAAGATCTAGGCAGGGCAGGGAACTTTCGCTTCACAAACCCCCGAACAGCATCCCAAGAACCCCAACCCGAGCCCGAGAAAGATTAAACCGCGAACCCAAATCCCCCAAAACACCATCACCAACCAAATTCCCCCGAAAATCCTCCAAGAAATCCATCAAGAAATTCCCCCCCGAAGTTCCCCCAACCAACCCATCCCCCAACAACTCCCCAATCCCATCCAGCGTAGCATTACCCCGAAGGAAACTATCCGCCAGCTCCGAAAGAAGACGCACAACAGGGACCTCAACCGCAATCCGAGCATCGCGAAGCACGTCCTCAACATACGAAATCCGCGCGCCGGAAACAGTAGTCCGATTCCCAGAAGCATAAAGCAAGACCTTCCCGCGCGCAAGCGCCTCAGACTGACTCTCCAACACAGCCGCGAACTCCCGCAAAACGCGATCAACATAAACCCGCCCGCGGAACGGCAGGGTATTATTCCCAGGAGCCAATCGCACATCCACAAGATCCACCTGCGCAACGCGTACACCACCAGCCCAGACATCCAGCACGTTATCCCCCAGGCCGAGCGTAAGCTGCGACCAATTCGGCAGGACAAGATGACCGACGAGATTCGCGCCGTCGGCCGCGGGCGGGAGGAGGACCGTGGCGTCGGCAATACCCGCGCCAGAAAGATTCCGCAACGCAGGGATATTCACAGTCTTGTCCAAAGTGATCCGGTTCCGCAGCACGCCGAGATAAGCATCGGTAGTCCCCCGGACACTAAACGCAGTAGAGTCCCAGCGCAAAAGCGTGCGGAGCCATTTATTCAGTTCCGGGAAGTCCGTCACGCGGACCGTCTCGTTGGATATAGCGATGTTTGTTTTCCCGGTTATATGCTGCCCGGGAATAGGCACCGCTAGAAACTCGGGGTTCCCGGGCGTGTCTTTGTTGTAGATGGATAGCGTTAGGGGGGATAGTCTTGCGGATATCCCCGCTGGGAGCGTTAGGGATGTGCTTAGGGAGATGGTTACCGTGTTGCTTGATACCGCTTTGATCTCGCCGTTGTAGATTGGCAGGCTTGCTTTGTTTACTATTAGTTGGGCTATGGCCGGGATTATCTTTAGGAAGCTGGGTGCTTGCGTGTTAGCTGGACTGGTATTTTGTGAAGCCTTGGTGGGTAGGGGTGGTGGTTTGGAGGATGTCGGACTTACAATAGCGGGAGGAATATGGCTAGGAATACTACGATGGATATTGCGTAGATAAGCCAGTAACGAGCGAAATGGCGCTTCAACGCAGTACACAAGCTCGTTTTCTCCGGCGGTTTCTCGACGTCTTCACGGATCAGGGGTTTTTGCCAGAACTGTCTGAAAGGCATTCTAGTCGAGACGTCATGCTCAAGAACCCCCTTTTCCAACCCATCGTAAGCCGATTTGCTTTCCAGTTCCGAAGCCATGTAAATAATCAGATTCGCAAGATCAAACCAAGCCTCCCAAAAACACGCCAAGTTCAATGCCCGAATCTAAACCAAGCGGAATCCATCGCATTAAGTAGAACCCAACACCAACCAAGATCCCAAGAACCCGAAGAGGTCTGCGATTAGTGCACTTCCAATGTCTCAAGGTGTCTAGAACATAGAACACCACAACTATCCCTTTCCAACAAGCGCCGTAACCTAGAACTTTCAAGATAGGAAACCTGAATCACTCCGAAAAACAGTATCGACTATTGACAGCCCAACACACCTCTCAGACAAGGCCCTTCCCTAAGAGTCCGAGCACCGCAGAGCAATACCACGAATTATTAGTTAACTGTTAACCACCCACTTGCAAGTTGCCACCCATGATAACAAGTTACGAGAACATGTAAAAGAGCGTCCTTCTAAATTATAATCATTAATACCAAAAATCCATGTACCAAATCCATAACCGAAACCACCAACACCAAAACAAAAATACACATAAACAAACATTCACATAAACAAACCCAACCCACACAGTTTCACAGGCCACTCTTATGAACTATAAAGTAAACGCCGTCAGCCCGCCTAAAAGATCGAAATCAAGTGAACAACCTATATACGGCCGTACCATCAGTCCAAGCCCGCAAACAAAACAACGCAAGCAAACACAAACCAACAACCCCATCCCCAGCCCCGTAGTAGATGTAGAATAAGCCAGATAAGCTCCAGCCTCCAACCTAAGGTAACATAACACAAGAACCCCAATTCCCACCAGAAATCAACCCCCGTCAAGCGACCACGGAGTCACAACTTCCAAACCGCGGCACAAGGCCGATCAGTGAAAAGCGGCTCTATGCATCTTCATATTAAAACTGAGGCTACGTGTACTATCATGATGCGTGCTCAACCACAGGACAAGAGCAGGTCTTCGGGGCTTCAAGCCCGTGGTCGGAGTTCCTGCTGAGGTCGGACTATGCTCCAAGAGAAATTTATGACGCACGGATCCTAACGCAGAGAAAAAGGGTACGGGTATTTGTGGTAGAGTATTGATGGGAATACCAGTGTAGATTATATCCGGTGACGAGGTGGACTTGGGCGAGGTACCAAGGCGCCAAGATCCCCTACGACGGAGTCCTGTCTGGGCCAAACTCCTCTGCCTTCCAAAACCCGTATCATTGCCATCGCATATTATTGCATCATGAAGTAGAACCTGTCAACGCCGAGGAAAAAATACCTCCCCCAAAAAGCAACCTAAATGACAGTTCTAAACCGCCTCGCCAAATGTGTTCTCGCCGGAATACGTGATGTAGAGGAATCTAGATAAAGCGGGTGAAGATTAGTCGACTGAGACCCAACAATAACAACAAAGGTCTTCTCAGTGCTTACCCATCTTCGTCCTTGTGCTCTTCGTAAATGCTGCTCATGAGGGCGGCTGTCGGGGGGAGGACCTCATCGACAAAGATAAAGATGGCTTTCTCGGGGGACAACTTGATGCGCTTGCGGATCACGTAGACGAATTGGCCGACGGTGAGATCTGCGGGTACGAGATACTTCTTCTTGTCGATAGTAGCGATATCAGACTTCTCTACTTTCTCGCAGATAACCTGGCGTGCCGAAGGCACCGGAGTTAGTGGAAGAGGATGAGGACGATGACGATGGTAAGGATCAAGACAGCATGTGGCGGCGGGATAATACGAACAGGAATGCGGTCGGAATACTTCTGGCGGATGCGCTCGGCTTCGGCCTTGCGCTTCTCAAAGGGGTGCTCGTCCTTAAACTTGCTGCGCATTTTGGCGGTTGATAAGATGACAAGAGCTGAACGCTGGCGTTAGTTGGCAATGCGATGACTTCGGGTAACCCTAATATAGCCGGGACTGTAGGACTCGAACAGGAATATGAAGACAACAGTTGAGGCTTGCTAGTATAAAACAAGACAAGACGGGGTTGTGCCGGTTGAAGATTGTACAAGATGGAAGCAAGGGGGATAGGCGAGGATGAATTGCGAAGAAGGGAAATGGCGTCGGGATAGAGTAGCACAGTAGCACAGTAGAGGCGAGGTTGCGTGGAAGACAGGTATCGATCAGCTGCTTATTAGGCTGCCGTGTTCGTACGCGTCCAAGGTTCGGCTGCCTAGGAGCTGTCTCTGACTCAACCACAGACTGGTGATTGTATAGAATGTGAGAGAGATATGCCGTATAAGACGTCGCTGTCCTCGTTCCCTCTATGTCTATAACTCTCTATCTCCCTCCCTCTTCCGGCTTTCTCTTGCGTTCGATTACGGCAGCAGGGGAATGCCTAGTCCCCGGTCCGGAAGCATGTGCTCAGACGGATAAGATGGAGAATGGAATAGAAGCATGCACGGAATGGATTGAGAGGGGCGCAGGGTAGATGACGATGACGAATGACAATGGCGAGTGACAAATCGCAGCCGACCGGCAGCGCCTGGGTTGGGGGGGCTCACCTTGGATGGATTACTTCTGCACGGCAGGATGACTCGATCGGAGGAGCCAGACAGATGACGAGAAGAGGCGCTCGGAGAATCGATGGGAGGAGTAGCAGTGATGGTATGCAGGAGGTGGTTGATGAGTAGGTAAGGAGGGACGTAGGGCACGGCGGTGGTGTAAGCAGGCAGGGAGAGCAGGATGGGCCGCGAGTCCAGGCTGGACCGAAGGCAACAGGCGGTAGGCCTGGCGGTATGGGGCATTACGTAAAGCGGTGCGGATGTAACCAGGTACTCACGGTAGCGCAGCAGTCGTCGCTGCCCAGCCTGGTACTTACCGTTCCTGGGCTACGGACTGCATGGAGGCGGGGGAGTGGGGCTCGACCGGCCGGCTTCTGAGTGGGCCGCCTGGGGACTGATGACTCTCTAGGGGCGTGATCAGCCGTATCTGGTCTAGCGTCAGCTGCTCCCTTACCAATCACTGTCACCGCCTGGTCAGGTGTATATCCACACAGTGTGTCGTGAATAATTACTGTATTCCGTAGTGTACGTCCGTAACTGCAGGTGTCACCTGTCAATCTGGCGTCTATACAGTCCCTTCAGCTGTTACGGCACTGTACGGTGGTCTTACCAAGGCATAAGTTAGGTACCGTACGGGTTCGGTTCGATCACCCACGTCCACGCCGGCGCATGAGACACTCACTCTGGGACTCGATCTCAGTGATGAGACTCGTCGAATCTACTACCAAAACTATGCTGATGCAATGAATGAAGCTACTCCGTAATCCGTATCGCCTCGCCTGATGTCAAATTCACGAATGCCCTCTCCCACTCACGCGCACACGATTCCGCCGTGTCAACGAATCACGTCCCCCTCTTTGTCAATGCCCTCCTCCATCTCTAAGATGTCGCTACCTGCGAGAACCCCACTGCCCAGCGTGGTTGTCTTGCGCCCTGCCAGCCAGACCTCATGAAACTTGACGCTCTCGTCGCTGCTCGCCACGACGATGCAACCCTCCTCCGCCGTGCGGCTCTTGAGCCTCTCTTTGGTGCGGTATGTGTCTGATGGCCCGCCAGGATATGCAACGGCATATAACGCGCGATGCTCGCCTTCCCACGGCACTGCGGCTACCTGCCGACAGTCGGGCCAGCTGAACACCGCGATTCGGTATGGGTGATCCGGTTGCGTGTACCCAAACGTCGCCGCAATCTCGCGGCGCGTCTTGCTCCAGATGAGCGATGTAACTTGTGCAGCCACCGAGATTGTGGCTAGAGCGGCTCCGGACGTTGTGTGGTAGAAATGGATACACTTGTCGTTTGAACCACCACCTGTTGCGATCAGCCCCTCGCGCCAAGGGCAGAATGCAATTGCCTTGACCGCTGCAGCGTGACGCCAACGATGCTTTTCAGACCCCGCCGGGAGGTATCGAACCAGTCTTCGTGGCATCGAATAGTAGTCTGGCTCTTCGCCGGCCAGCTCTGGTATCACCCCGCTGCCATCCTGACTACTCGAGCATGACGAACTGGTTGGAGAAGTGCTAGCTGCTGAAGTTGAAGCCGAAGCCGGAGCCGGAGCCGCAGCCGCAGCCGGAGCCGCACCTGGACTGTCTGCCTTGCTATCCTCAATCTCTGTTTCCAGAACTTTGGCGACCTGAAAGAGGCAGCATAGATTGTCGTTACCGCCCGTTGCGAAGTCTGTTCCCGTGGGTGACCAGGCAAGACCGCAAATCTGCTGTGAATGAACCTTGATGCGGACCATCAGAGTCATGGATCCCGGCCAATTTTCCCGAACCACTTCCTAGGACTCGGGCCATTCAATCGAGTAGTAGTAGATGTCTCCCATCTCGTCGCCCACGAGGAGATCCTCCGTAGCTACTTTGATGCCGGGGTTGTGCGGATTCAACGTTGGTCGCATGGTCACAGTGGGACGCCAGCTGAGGCAGGCCACGGGTGCTGGCTGCTGCGCCTCAAACCGAGGTATCAAACTGTCGAACAATGACATGAGCGAGAGGCCACCGTTAGAGCGACCGAAGGCCAATATAGATTTTCCTCCTTTGGCCGATGAGAAGGCCACCGAGGTCAGCCAAGAGCCGTCTTTGGCACCGGCGTTCAAGGGAGTGACGCCAGTGGCTTCCGACCACCCATACAAGAGATTACCCAGGCCAACTGCTAACGTGTTGCAGGTGCTGGAATAATCCATAACAGAGCAGTAGAAGTCGTCACGCAGACCGGGAGCATCTAAGACCCTGAGAGAAATGAGCAATTGACGTTGATGTCGTGCCGATTGGAGCTCGCTCCATGACTTACTTGAAAGGAGCGTTTGGCAGGGTGCACTCGTCCTTCGAGCTTTCTAGGCGCGCGTTAGTTCGCCATTTCTGCGTGCCTATATGTCTCACGGCCAAACTAACTTGGTATGGGATGGGTGTCATTGGTCCATTCTGTTCCGGACCAGGTAGTTTTGGCGGCTTTTAACGACGGTCTAACTTTTTTCTTGTACCGTGGGAATGTCGAGAAACCGTCGAAGTCGAGAACACGCTGGACACGGTCTATCTTGAGCGCCAAGGCGAGCCTTCCCTCGTGCTTCTCCTGCTCTTCTTCCGATTTGGGCTTAAGGTTGGAGAAAGAGGTTGTGTATAGACGAGCGTTGGTGCCCGAACTGACGAGGCGGCCACGCCCGCCATCAACAGCCACGCCATTGGGAGCGGTGCCGCCAACCGACCATACGGCACCGTGGCTGACTTGGCGATCCAGGGGGTGTAGCCCAAGGACTGTGCCCTGGCGATGCTCTACGCAGTCGGATCTAGAGATATGGCGGGGTAAGATGGGCGGCACAGAGCGCTTGGGGACGGAGCAGAATGCATCGACACCGGCATCCTCGGTGCGGAGCAGGCGTTCCGAGAGAGACAGCTCGTGAGGCTGCTTGTTGGCTCGAAACCGATCGGATGCTAATACGTGGAAAGGTACGAAGCGATCCGGGGACAAGACAGGCATTTTCTGACAGATACTAAAACGAGGGGATGAAGAGGCTACCTATTTACATACCTAGTCATAATGCTCATACCGGCCTGCCTACTACATAGGGAGAAAAGGAAGAGGAGGATTTCGAGATAGAAAGCAGGTGTATGAGGAGGCGCCGTGTAATGGGTACCGCGTAACCACGGCACTCAAATCAAAGACAATGGAAGTGTCAATGTGTCAGGTATGCTTGCCTTGGATCAACTTGAGCATCATGGCTTTTGCCAGGCATAGGTATGTTTCTAGCAGGTAGGTATGGAACCAATCGACGCTTCCATCACTAGGCACTTGAATCACTGCACGCACATGGGACTCTTACCCGGTGGAGATTTTGCATCCGGAGGGCACTTCAAAGGTCAGAGGCAGGTGCACTACGATATTCAGGTTGCCTGACATCAAACTTGATGTTCTCTCCAGATTATGCGAAATCACCAAGTGTGAAATTACCATTAGGGAGCATGCAGATAACCCGTTTCTCTCATTCAGATGGGAACTGTTGCCTGTAGGTAGACTACCTACTATTACCAGCTCCAAAACATGGCAGAGAAGCTGGCCGGATCATGCTATAGGTAAGTTACGGGGAGCTGTTCGAAGTACAGTATGGAGAGTTGTTACCACTTACCAGACCGAAAGATGCGCTCTTAACGTGTTACCAACTGTTCTCCGCCAATAGTGAAATTTAGTGAATTGCCGGACAACTCCTAGTCGGTTAAATAGTCCGCGGTAACATGGGCCGACCTGAGTTGCCGACCTCCTATCTTGATAACATGTTAAGCTCGATAAATTACGTCATACATTATGTAATTTGTGAGATATAAATGGCCGATTCTCTATCTGCGCTAGTCCGAAATAGACGGCGCTGTTCGGTGATTGGTAGGTAATTCCATACGCAGCTCACCGTATTGCTCGGCCATCCGGGGGTACCACTCCCCTGTATGCCCCTCCCTACCCGCCTGCGCAGATCAAGTGGCCGGACAACCTGGCATGCCGAACACTATGACAGAACAGGAGATGCTGCCAACTGAGGGGCATGACATGCTGCAGCGCAGGCAGCATCATTAGCAAATCGGTTCATCATCTCCCTCTCACAAGCCCAATCACCAGCAATTGCATGCCTCCTGTTTCCCGCACGAAGCCAGTGACGGTGTGGCCGGGGTTGATGCGCAACCGACATGGATAATGTATGTCTGCCCGCACAACCTCCGGTGCACCGCTAATTATATCAACAACCTGACTAGCACGGCATTGCTCGAGTCGCTCGAACCGCTCGCACCGACGAGCAGCGCCAGCAGGACCTCGAGAAGATCAGAAAGTACCGCGAGCTCGACGACGCCATCCGTGAGAAGACCTCGCGCCGCGCCTACGACGACCCCGCCCTGTTCCCCCTCACGTCGAAGCTCCTGCGCCTCAACCCCGAGTACTACACGATATGGAACGTCCGCCGCTGCTGTCTAACATCTGGCTTATTATCCAGGCCGCCGGCTGGATCATGGCCCTCGAGGGAGTCGCCGACTACTTCTCCGAGCGCAGCTACGAATCCCTCCTCCGACGTCTGCTCGGCCTCGTCCTCGGCGGCGACCCCGCCCGACCCAACCTCCCCGACAACTGGGAAGAATGGTATTACACCTGACGCCGAGTCCGTCGAGTCCGACACCGAGCGTCTCCAGTCAGAGCTCACGTTCACTATCCCCCTGCTGCTCGAGTTCCCTAAATGCTATTGGATCTGGAAGTATCGGAAGTGGATTCTTGAACAGGCAATCCTGCGCCTCCCTCAGCCAGTCGCCAGCAAGATCTGGGAGACAGAGCTGGCGCTCGCATCTAAAATGCTGGTCAAGGATCGCCGCAACTTCCACGCATGGGGCTACCGGCGTTACGTCGTCGCGCGACTCGAGAGTCCCGAATTGCTGGGGCGGAGCCTCGCCGAGGATGAATTCGCCTACACCAGAAAGATGATCCAACAAGACCTGTCTAATTTCTCGGCTTGGCATAACCGCAGCCGCTTAATGCTACGGGTCCTCGACGAGCGCGGCGCCGATGACAAAGCCCGCGCTTCTTTCCTCGACACCGAGCTCGGCATAATACAAGAGGCCCTCAACGTGGGGCCCGAAGACCAAAGTCTGTGGTACTATCATCGCTATCTCATGTCTCAAGTTGTTGCCACGGAAGGAAAGCCCACCATCACGCCCAATTTAACGGCAGAGCAGAAGATCTCGTACCTGGAGCAGGAAATCGAGTTTATCAAAGACTTGCTCGAAGATTTCAAAACTATTAAATGGCCTTACGAAGCCCTTCTCGAGTACACATCAGCACTATTGAAACTCCGACCCGACGGATACGACGGGCAGGACAGCGACAGCCACCCTCGCTATTGGCTTGCTGAGTTGAGGAAGCTGGACTCTATGCACACAGGACGGTGGAACGACGTGGAGCAGGAAATTGAGCGGCAGTTAGCAGCATGTAGCAGCAACACGCAATGACATGCCCATTCCAGCTTACTCGTGATATTCCTTGTTTGTCTTCCTCTTCAGTATAACTCATAAGAAGCACCAACCACGCCACAATTATATCCTATGTCTCGATCGTCCCATTACACTTGCCCATCACCAAACTAGCATCCCTACCCACAAGCCCGTCAAAGTACGCCAGCAACGTCTCAACCGGCAGCATATCCACAACGCCAAGACTAGGATTCGACGATCGCAGCGTCCGGCCGCCATATAACACCCGCACGTAGTACCCGCTCCGGTCCAACGTCCGTTGCGTAAGCGACGGGGCGCGTTTATACAGCTCGAAAATAACCTCGCTGCCCATCCCAGGCCAAATCATAACATCAACCTGCAACACGCTCAGCAACCGACTAATAGACCCATCATGCGCCACATTATGAAAATACAACCGCGTCTCCTCCCCGGCCATAACAGCGCGCAAATGCGCCGCCAACTCAGCAATCCAAACCCCATAAGACGCAACAGAAGCAGACAGCGACAGCGGCGAGTCGCGGTAGATATGCGAATACTCCCACTGTCCCAGACGATAAACAGCATCCGCAAGCGTCTGGTTAACACAAATATCCGAAGCCAAGCCATCCACAATCTTACAAGGCAGCGGCTTCCCATGGCATTGCCGCGCAGAGAGGTTATCGTAGTAATGGTCGAAGCTAGCATGGAAGCCCGCGTCGCTAGCCGGCACGCCGGAGATGGAGTCCAGCGCGACGTAGATCCCCGCCGCGCTGTCTAAATGCGCCTGCCACCTCGCGTCCGACGACGACTCGATGCTCCCGAACAGCGCGCTGCCCACCTCGCAGCTGTACTGCGGCTCTAGACTGTCCACCCCCGCGGCCTCGATTAGCAATGGGATCGACTCGGTGGTCTCCCACATCCCGCCGATCAACATCCCGGCCACCTGGCTCGTGATAACGTTCTGCGTCACGCGGTAGACGACGCTGTCTCGCCAGTTCTCATCACGGGACGGCAAGAATCCCAAAAGGTCATGGTACACGGAATATAAATCCTGACCATGCGCGTACGAATCAAGCAATCCCGGCGCCGTGAGCTGCGGGAACTGACACGTTCCGACCCACCCGGAGGGAACGAAGGGGTTAACGGGGGAGATGTACCCCGTCCAAAACCCCCGACCGGGTTTTTCGGCGGTGGTTTGGAATGGTTCGCCGTAGGTATATAACCCCTCGTCGTCGCAGTTCCAGTGGTATTCTTCCACGGGGAAGCCGTTGCTGGCGTAGGGTGTTCGCTTGTGATGGCGTTGGATCTATCTCGTGTTAGCCTTTATTTAAAATAAATAGACATCTACGAAAGTGCAATGAAAAGAATTTTCGAAATTTATCAGGATGAACCCTTTTGCATATGTTTTGTTTGTTAGAAAGGGTGAGTGTGAGATGGGGAGGATTTAAAGGCAAACCTACCACTTCGACATAGACCAAAGAAAACCCCTCGGGCGCGGTGACGTAGTGGTCGCGGCGGACTCGAGGCATATCGCACCAGTTGATCTCATCACCATACCCATCGCCCTTACCCTCACCTTGACCCTCACCGTTCCCTTTACCATCCCCATTCCCCCCAGAATCACCATCCCCACCACCCCCTGAATCACCCTTCCCATTCCCCCCTGAATCACCACCGCCCTCACCCTCACCACCACCCCCAAAAGAACCAGAATCAAAAACAATCCCATAAACCCCAACCCCAAAAAGCGCCGAAGTAAGATTATTCACCGCGGTATTCCGGGGCGGATACCACGAGAGATCAACCCCAGTCCCAGTCCCATTCCCAGCCCCAATTCCATTCCCAATTCCAGTCGCAGTCGCAGTCGCAGTCGCAGTCCCATTCCCATTCCCAGTCCCAATCTCAGTCCCAGCACCATTCCCAGCTCCAATCCCAATCCCAAGAGTCCCGTCTTGTTTCAGTCCCTGTCCCAGTTCCTGTCCTTGTTGTTCAGGTTTTAACTCAGGCCTCGGCACAGCCTCAGACACGAATCCCCTCCCAATCCATGCCAGCGCGCTTAGGATTAGCAGTGCCATGTTCCTTTCTTGTTCCTTTCTTGTGCTCTTGTGCTTTCTTGTGCTTCTTGTGCTTTGTATTTTCTGTACGACTTCAACGCGAAGTATCAAGCATGCCCAAAGCAAACCGAACAAATCAAACCAAACCAAAACCCTCAAAAAATAAAGAAAAAAGGTCAGTTCGGATACTTAGATATGTCAAGCAAAAACCGCGCAAGTAAACACAATAACATAAACCCCAAGTAGTCCGCACAATAGGCACCTAGACAAAAGCCAAGAAGCGAGAGCAAGTCGCCGGTAGGAGTCTTGGCTGGTACGAGTCTGAAGGTTGGGGCAAGGTATGTAGTCCGTGAAAACATCCAGGTTACGTAATCATGGATGGGTGGGTGGACAACGGGCGGACCGATGTACACTTTATATTAGGTAGGTACCTCGATAAACCTGCCGTAACAGTAAAGTTGTTGATCAACCCCTCGCCGGGATGAGTAACCGTCAGTAACGTGAACGTCCAGTTCAGAGACTCGTACAACCAGTCTTATTTTTGGGATATTTACTGCAGGTACTGAGGGAATTAATCATCGCCTCGTAATTGTAGGTATATTACCTAGGTAGGTAGCCATTCGTGAGCAAAATCCCCCTGACGCAGAATCGTTGAACCCACGGACCTCGCCGCATACCAAGCCGAACACCACGGGGAATACCAAAAATAAGTAGGTAGGTAGCGGACGACTAAATATATCCGCACGGAAAGCAAGGCGACTGACCCCATTCCGCTCATTACGTACATCCCGCATTATGCGTAACCCTTCCGTACAGCAACTTTAAGTCCCTAGCCCGAGACGGAGTTTAAGAACTCATTCATTCCCCCCGTCATCACCACAAGGCCCCCGGGACGGCTGCCTTCAAGAACGCCCTGTGACTTGAAACAGCCCATCCATCCCGTCATGCGAAGCAAGAGTGCAGCTATGACAGACCAGCTACCCGACGATGGAAGGACCCGCCAACCATCATGTAGGTAACGCTTAAAACTGTCAGTATAGCCACACAAGGTAGAAAGCCCATTCCGTAATCCGTTCGATACCATATTGAACCAGCCTCGCCTCCAATATGGCCGCAAAGCAGCATACTTCGCGCGATCATAAAGATCTCGAACCCTCAATACATTACCTGTTCGATCTTCACCTCCGGCATTGTCACGCGGTCCTCGTTTACGAGCGCCTCCTGACCGTTGTGGATATACGGTCGATCTACCGCCGGCCCGTATCCACAGAGGTCAGCAAGCGCTCGGGGAAGCTCTCCGTTCCCGAGACACGCGATGACATCCTCGTAGTGCTCCCGCAGAATCATCCTCCACGCATCACCGATGGTGGGACACTCGTAACTTTCTTCGAAAAGAAATTTCATTTTACGTGCCAGCGGCATGCGAGTATGCCCACGTAGCATGTGGTCAAGGGCTTCGACGATATCGTCAAAGTCTGCCACCAGCCCGAAAACCATGGGGGTTTCATAGTTATCGAACCCGTGACAGAAGGGACATTGATATCGTGGCGACCGACGGTCGAAGCGGGAACTCCGGCCTAAGTTGCCCACGCTCTCCTTGGTCATGAATGGCGCATTGCGTCTTCTAGCATACCAGAACAGAGAGTTCAAGATATCATTGCAGGATATCTTGGTCCGCGCGGCAAGTATGTCCAGCAAAGGCTGCACGTCCTCCGCTGAGTACAAGGGAGGAACCGGCAGATGCGTGTCCACCTCAACAAACACATCGTTTTCCCACTGGTTTAACACGATGTGGCCGTAGGATTTATGGAAAGGCAAGACGATTTGGTATCTATCGTCCTGCACCATTTTGCCAAGTTGGCGCCCGTCAACTGGAATATACAGGTTTCCCCTTTCTCTACTCGTGATAGGTCCAAAGGAAACCTGGTGGAAAGTGGCAAACTCAACGGTCGCCGAGTGTAGAACGTTGGTGAATTGATTATGAAAGAGACAATGTGGCCAGCAACCAGGCGTATCACACGTCGGGGGAACAGGACCCCGGGGCTGATCGGTCGATCGGCTTCCCCCATAGGTTGAATGGAATTCGGTCCGACACTTAGTGCGGCTCGCCATGCAATCAATAGGCTCGAGACACATGTGTTTGAGCTTGATACAGTTTTGCTGGCCACACAAGTTGAAAATATGGCTTTGGTGATGAGCCCAGCGCATGAAATCTCGCTCATCTTGGATGACCATGATCTCACGCAGCTGGATATACCGCGAGTGCTGGTCGCATCCGATTGTCGTACCAGTTGATAGATATTGCAAATCTGAGGGGGCGGGGCGTGCACCACTGCCACTGCCACCGCCGTCCATAGTGGTCTTGAAAAGAAATGCTAGCCTCGACACGATAACAGACCAGGGCATGTCGGGCATCGCCAGGCATAGGCCAATCAGGCAGTTATCGCTGATGGTGTCCATCTCCTCGCAAAACAACTCAAAGGCACGAGCGTACTGGCGGCGGAGTCTATCAAGCTGGGCATATTGACACTTGTCAGCGGTGAGGGCACAACCTCCGGGGGATACAAGCGTTTCAATAGTAGCGGTATTCATCATTGGCTCCTTGTGACTCTCAAGATCCTGTTCCGGCCGGGCCTTGAAAACAGATTCCTGTTCAACCCCGTTCGGGCGGGTATTGTTGATAGGATCCCGTTCCGGACGGTCAGCGCGTTCGGGGCGCGCATTGTGAATAGGGTCCAATTCGCGTCGAGTATTGTTAACAGGGTCCCATTCGGGACGGGTATTGCGAACGATGGCATTGCTTATCCTGGCGATCCGCTCAGAAGAGCGAAGAGCGACTGTTTCTCTACACCAATATGGTTAGGTCAGCAGGTGTCGGTGAGGCACAATGGATGCCAGTAGTCATACCCGCCATCCGTCCTCTGTCTCTTGCTGGGATGGGATTCACTCGAGTCGGCGGTTATTCGGCTAGCACTTGATTTGATGGTTAACGGCTTGGCGTTCCGGGCGTTGGTTTGTTGCAGTTTTCGGAAATTGGCCTCCAAGGGCTCGAGCTTCTTTTGCAGAGTTACAAGCTCGGCGGTCTTGAATCGTAGGGCGGACTGAAGCCGGTCAAGTTCGACCAGTGGATACGAGGTCGATTTCCGGGCCTGGGTTAGTTGACGTTCGACTAGGGCGAGTTCAGTTCTAGCATTACGGATTTCCTCTCTCATCAGATACATCTTCCTGAAGGGCATTCCGGGTGGAATGGGCGGATTAGACTTTGATCGTGCCGGTCCTGAAGGCGGCACCGGATGCGGGAGGCCAGGAGCCGCAGCCGGGCCGTGGTTTGGCTGGGACGGCGGCATGACCATCAGAAGTTGAACGCTCGAGACAGGCAACGCCGAAGTCTACAGTCTATTTCTGTAGGGGTGATAATGTACCGATTTGCGGGTTTCCCAGCTGCGGAGGAGGGTATCAGGGATGGGCATCAAGGTGTGGGAGATGCTGTGCTGTGGGTAGCGTTGGCGATGGAGCTGTTTGACTGGCGGGAGATCAAAATTGAATTATTTCCATGGGCAACTAAACTAGCGCAGGTACACCGCACTACCGGGGTTCCTAGCATCGATCAACTAACTTAATCGGGTAATGGAATTATGGATGGTATTTGTACCATAGCGCGCCACGGGGGTATTTTACAAGGGTGGTTTGTTTGTTTGTTTGTTTTGTATTAACGTCAGGGCTGTGCGGGGCGCAGCCCCGCAGGGAGCAGAGCCTATCTAGACTATCGTAGACGGCAGCACGGACCAAGCGTGCCGCAGGGGCGGGAATCAGACATAAGAAAGACATATAGGAAAACCTCCTCTCGCACCTCCTACTAAACACCTAACCCATCCTGCCTTCATGCCGCGTCGCCGCGCGGTCCTTGTTGAGCTTGCTAAGTATACATGGTCCCTACCCAGCGATCCGGCTGAGCTTCAGGAACTTCACATACTGAATGTGGGCGTCCATACCCAAGAATTTCTTCCTGACGGCTTGAAGTCCAAGCCCCCATGGCGTGAGCGTGCGTAAAATGGGGCATACCGCGAAGTGGCCTGCCTCTATCTCTTCCCCGCAGTCGCAGAGCTTGATCGTTTCCGGCGGGTGGCCGAATCTACGATGGTATTTCGCAAAGTCCCCGTGTCCCGACCTCTCCGCCAGCAGGCGGTGTAGTGTGTGCCTCGGTAGTTGCAACTCCTGGGGCCGCTTGGCAGCTACTAAGTCCCACTCTTTGTATGAGTCGGGGACATTTTCTGACCACCATTCCGTAGTCAAGATTTGCCGCGCCTCCTTATTCCTCCTTCGCAGTGCCGCCAGCGTGGGTAGCGGGTCTGCCGGTGAAGGAGGCAGAGGGGGTTGTGAGGATGACTTGGCAGCTTCTGCATCCGCCGCTTCATTCCCTGGGATCCCCATGTGTCCGGGTGACCATTGTGTGGTGACCTTGTCTAGGCCTATCTTTTGGACTGCCTTCTGGAAATCCAGAAAGCATCGTTGTGAGCTGTCCGCTGGGTGTCCCAGGAGCAGCCGGAGCACCGAGGTGTTATCCAGGCAGAAGTGTACCTTGGCTTGAGGGCTCCTCAGGGGCCACCCCGCTGCCCAGATGGCAGCCATGCTAGCTGCCTTGGCCTCCGCATCGAACACTTCGGCATCGTGCAGCGCGCCATGGGCTGCCGCCACTCTTTTGCCATCCCTGAAAGCCACCCAGCCCCATCCGGCCGACTTGTCCAGAGAGCCATCTGTGTAGATGACCAGTGAGAGCGGGGACACTCGCCTCAACCAGCGGAGATGGGCCGCTTTTCCTGTCTCCTTGCCGGCCAGCTCCTCCTTGGAGAAACTGCGTGTAGGCCACCTTGTCTCCAGTAGTAGGGGTCGCGGGCAGGGGGGCGTGAGGTCATAGGTCCTTTGTAGCCGGGTGAGGGCTGGCCCTTGAGAGCCCGGGGGCCTGAAGTGCCTGGGGCGAGGGGCCAAAGTGTCTGGATGAGTCCGGAATTCCAGCCTTCGTATGAGTGGGTGGTCCCTGTCTAGCCGGCGCAGTCGTAGGGAGTGTCGGAGTTGGACCTGCTGGAGCAACACGCGAGCGCTGTCCAGCCCTGATTCCCTGTGGAGGATGGGTATAGGGGTTGTACGCCAGACTGGCAGTACTGCTCTCGCAGCCGTTTTTACCACCCTGTCAATCCTGTCTGCGAGGTGGCCGACCCGGGTGCTGACTTGCCGTCCCCTGCTCTCCTTGGAAAGGCCAGGCCACCAGGCTTCAGCAGCGAAGAGTGCGACCGTGAGCACGCATGCGGAGGCTGCTAGGGCTACCATGTGGGGTGGGGACCCCTTTATCGTTTTGTTGAGCCCGCGGAGGTGATTGGCTGCCCTCAGGGCCTTTGCGCACCATGTCTCGACGTGTGCCTTGAACTTGAGGCCGGGGTCGAAGAAGACTCCAAGCCATCTCACTGGGGACTTGGAGGGCTCTACGCGGAAATCCCCTGCCGCCACGGGCTCTGTGTGGTAGCGCCCGCCCTTGTTGAAGTGTATGAGTTCACTCTTGGCCGGGTCAAAGTCGACTGCTTCCTCCCTGCCCCATGCTAGGATGTCGGCGAGGTCTTCAGAGAGCCTAGCTGCTGTCTCGTACTGATCGCGGCCAATTCTCACCACTGAGACGTCGTCCGCATACCCGAACCTGCTGTCCACCAGGCCTCTCTTGAAAAGGGGTTCCAGGTAGAGCATGAAGAGGATCGGCGAAACTGGTGACCCCTGCGGGACCCCGCAGATAAGAGGTTCTTCGTCTGCCGTGACATTTTCAAGCCGAACCGTAGCCGTCCGGTCTGTCATGAAAGATGCCACCCAACTTACCAGCGTCGGGTCCCAGCCCTGTTTCCGGAGTCGAAGTATAAGTCGGTTCTTGAGCACTGCGTTAAAAGCACCTGATACGTCGAGAGTGAGCATCGAGGCTACTTTGTTGTTCCGGAAGGCCTGTTCGATATCGTGGATGACCGCCGCCGCGAGATCAACTGCCGATCTCTTGGGGACAGCTCCGAACTGTTGGGGTGCCAGTACGCCATGCAGGATTGCCTTGGTGGCCATACGCCTTGCTATGAGCCTTTCCAGTCCTTTGCCTAGGCAGGACAGGAGTGAAATCGGCCTCCAGGACTTGGCGACGCTGTAGACCGTCTTGTTAGGCTTGGGGAGGAAGAGGATGTTCGCCTTTCTGAACACCTTGGGGTGGTAGCCCAGCCGTAGGCAGGCTTGAAAGAGCGGGAGCACGATGCGGCCGAGTGCAGGCCAACACATCTGCATCAGGTGCGCCTGTGTGCCGTCCTCTCCCGCTGCGGTCGATCTCACGTTGCAGCAGACTGCCTCGCATTCCGCCATTGTCGTCGTGGTGTCCCAGGGGATTGGTTCGCGGTCTGGCTCAACAGGGATCCATGGGTCCGGGATGTCCCGGTCCAGGCCCATTGGGTTGAGTATCTTGCGTCGCAGGTGGCGGGCTTTCTCCAGGGTGTCTGTGATGTACAAGCCCTCTTCCTCCAGGGGTGGTGAGGCGAACGATCCCGCCTGTTTGTGCCATTTCGCGATGTTGAAGATATCCCTGGGCTTATCCGCGGTAGCGATTTGTTTTTCCCAGTAGGCCCTTTTTGCTTGCCGGATCGTGCGCCTGAAAGCCTTTGTGGCCTCTGCCGCGCGCACCCTAGGCGTGGCAGGGTCGGTGGTGAGTCGAAGCATCTCCTTGTGTGCCTGCGTGCACTCTGGGGTCCACCAGCCTGCAGCTCTGCCACCTCTTCCCTTCGGCTTGCCGGCTGCCCTGATGCAGGTCCTCCAGGTGCTGAGCATGGTGCGCGTCAAGTCCTCAATTTCTTCTTCCGTTTCGCAGCGTGGTTGGATCTGGGCAAAGTGTTGAGTGACGAGCTCCTCAAACGTGGTCAGCTCAGCCGCTGGGACCGTGTACACCTTGGGCAAGCGTGTATCTGGCCTCCTGGTCGGAATTCTGGAGATCACCGTGAAATGGTCGGACCCTGTGTAGAGCTCGTGGTCGACCCAGGCGCTGGCTCCGGGTATGTTGCAAAAGACTTGGTCGAGGGTGTTGCCCAAGTCATGGGTCGGCTCGCCCTGGATGAGCGGTGCTAGGTTCTCGGATTCTGCCCATTCTGCTATGCGGTCCCCTGGGCCGGCGTGCCTGCCGTGGTCCGGCTGCCATGTCCAGTGAACTGCATTGATGTCGCCGGCCACCACGCATTTGTCTGGGAGCTCCCAGCCCTCCAGAAGGTCCAGTGTGGGGCTCTGGGTTACTGGTCTGCGGTAGATGTTGACGACATGGACCTTATTGACCTTGACTATGCAGAGATCGCGATGTGTAAAGGGCCGGACTAGTGACACCTTCAGCCGTGCGGCCTTTCGAGTGTATGAGAGCACCCCTGGGGGGGGTGACCAGCTTTCCGTGGGGGAGAAGATGTCGTACCCTAGGTGGGTTTTGGTGCGGCGGTTGTTGTCGATAATGGCCGTCCAGGGTTCTTGAATAAGTATGATGTCGGCGCCGCTCTCCCATGCGAGGGAGAGGGCTGTGTCGTGGGCGGGGCCGGAGCGGCCCGTGTTGGCCTGAAAGATTAGTAGATTATCAGGCCTGGCGCCACTGGCGCCTCTAGAGCTCGGGTGACTGGAGCTCGTCATGAGGTGTCAATGATGTTCTTGAGGTTGCCGCGACTGCGCCCCCACTCCAGAAGGCTGTCAACTCGTGTTCGGTCTGGGGGACTGGCAGGTTTCGGGTGAAGCCTGCCCAGGCCTGCTGTGTGGGCTGGGTATGTGGTAACGCTGGGGCCTGCTCCTGGTGCCCCAGTTCCGGGCTGCCTGGCCACCTGACCGGGCCAGGCGTGCGGTCCCTCATATCATCGTCCAGCGAGTCGCGTCTGCTGGATAGGCTCTGTCCCCTTCGATGTCGTGTTGGGGTGCTTGGCGATGCTGACCGGCTGTATCCTGCTTGAGAAGTTGCGTGGCCGGGTTCCCTGGTGCGGATGAAGGACGAGGGGCGTAGTGTTGTGGCAGCCTCTGTGGCTGTAGCTTGGTCCCGGGGTACGGGGGTAGCCCGGCCGAGAGGCTTAGGGGTGGTCCCCAAGGGGGGCATGAGCTTGAGAGTTTCTGCTGGTTGTGCGCCAGCTGCCGCAGGGGGGGCATTCGGGGCTTGCGGTTGAGAGTTGGTCGGGGCGGGTGCCGGTGCCGGCGCTAGGGTGGTCGTGCCAGCTGCTGGAGCCCCGTGCAGAGCTTGTTCGGTGGCGGCCGCTCTCAACTCGTTGAAGAGCTGGTTGACCACGGCCTGATAGGACTTGGCCCCAAGGGTGCGGATGTTGCGGAGCTGCTCGGCTGTCGGCCTCTTGACCTTGCCATCCTTTGTGCGGGTCGGGCGTGCCGGGCAACCCACAAAGTCAGAGCGGTGGGGTGCTTTACAGTTCACGCACTTCGGGGTGTCGCGGTGTGGGGTGTTGTCCGCATGGTGGACCCCGCAATGCCCGCATATCTGTTTCTTCCGACATTGCGCGCTATTGTGGAAGTCGTAGCAAGTGGGGCATTGCACGACTTTTTCGTTTACAAGGGTGGTGGCGACCATGCTGGAATTTCAACATATTGTTAGGCGCAACACCCAGGTAACTTGATATTGGCTTGGTGATCTGTCTATCTGAATATTATCGCCAAAATACAATATTATGTTAGTTCTAAGAGAATGTTACGCATCAACAGAATGTCACGAACTAACAAAATGTGCATATTTCAACAAGATGTGCGCGCCAACAGAATGTTACGTATCAACAGAATGTTCATCTTAATAGGATTGTATTTCAAATATTTATATGCAGATATATAGACTATATGCATATAAGCAGTACTTTATGTAAGATAATTGTATTGGTTAGATATTACTAATAATTATCTATATATCTAGTGAAAAAGTTAATTGTGGAGAGGCAATGTATGGAGAGGCAATGTATGAGGAGGTAATGCACATCAATGGAGAGACAATGTTCGGATCAACGAAAGCGTCGATGATGGAGAGGCAGCAATGTACGGAGAAGAGACAACGTACGGAGAAGAGACAACGTACGGAGAAGAGACAATGTACGGAGAAGAGACAACGTACGGAGAAGAGACAACGTACGGAGAAGAGACAACGTACGGAGAAGAGACAACGTACGGAGAAGAGACAACGTACGGAGAAGAGACAACGTACGGAGAGGTAATGTATGGAGAGGCAGCGTATATTGGAGAGGCAATGTACGGAGAGGCAGCGTATATTGGAGAGGCAATGTACGGAGAGGCAGCGTACGGAGAGGCAGCATATGGAGAGGTAGCGTACGGAGAGGCAACGGATCAACGAAGATGTTGACGTTGGCAGAGAAGCAACAGATCACAAAGGCGTTGATGTTGGCGGAGAAGCAACAGATCACAAAGGCGTTGATGTTGGCGGAGTGGCGGAGTGGCAACGGATCAACGAAGATGTTGATGTTGGCGGAGAGGCAATGCGTACGGAGATAACGGATCAACGAAGGTGTTGATGTTGGCGGAGAAGCAGCGTACGGAGAGGCAGCGTATGAAGAGGTCAATGATTGACAGAGAGATCAACGGAAATATTGACGGAGATATTGACGAAGAAGTCAACGGAGAGGCATCGCGGAAAGGCATTAACGGAGTAGTCAACGGAGATGTTAGAGGCGTTGACGGAGTGGTCAACGGAGAGGCGTTGATGGAGTGGTCAACGGAGAGGCGTTGACGGAGTGGTCAACGGAGAGGCGTTGACGGAGTGGTCAACGGAGATGTTAGAGGCATTGACGGAGTGGTCAACAGAGAGGCGTTGACGGAGTAGTCAATGGAGATGTTAGAGGCGTTGACGGAGTGGTTAACAGAGAGGCGTTGACAGAGTGGTCAACGGAGAGTCATTGACGGAGAGGTCAACGAAGATGTTGATGTTGGCGGAGAGGCAATATACGAATCAATAGAGGAGAGATGGATGAGATGGATGAGAGGAATAGGGGAGATGGAGGATAGGAGGGATGGAGGATAGGAGGAATGGAGAATGGAGAAGATAGAGGAGAGATATAGAGGAAAGAATAGGTATGAGTAATATGAAAAGAACGGTAGTATAGTAAGTGACGATGTAAAATAATTCATTGATAGGGAAGGCACCAACACGGTTGATGGTGTTCATCAGGGGTTTATTTGCACAGTGTGTAATACAGTGTGTATACTGTGCAGCTTTACTGCGACTATATACATAACAGAATGTTATGCGCAACAAAATGTCCTCTTAACAGAATCACACATTTTAAGATAATCACTTCTTTAAGTGGCTAGCTCATTTTTCCTAAGCTTGTATAAAGTACATCATCACGATAGCATGTTATACCTATTTAGCTAGTATCTGTACATGAATCACTAATTTGCAACATAATCTTCTCCCTATTTGGCTAGCCACAATAGTGTTGGCCCTACAATTCGCTGTTATAATTGCATAATGTTGTTTGAAATAGACATGGTCGCCACCACCTTTGTAAAATACCCCCGTGGCGCGCTATGGTACTTCGTCTGTGCTCCGCGAATATGGAATATCCCCACTTACCTAGCTGCTGTATGCACATAATGTAGTTAGGGCTTTAGCAGGTAAATCTCAAGGGCATCCTAGCCGGAGGGCTACGTTCCAATTCCGACCCCACCCCTCCTCCAACAACGGGGAAAAATACAAAGACAAACGATAGGCCCTTATTGCCTACATAGTATCCTATTCCTCAGCAAGGCTGTCCTAGACAGGGCACTACTGGCAATGGCACATGTATGGGAAAAAGGACATGAGCGGCACCTATCTAGCAGGCAGCCAATGACGCATACTACCTATCACAACAAGGACGCAAAGTCTCCAGCCGCTCCAGATAGGCAACGGCATGAGAGCAATACCGACTACCTGCCTACCCGGGAACTGATCCAATTTCGACCGCCCGGCTCGCCGCAGGACTCGGCAAACAATCAAGCATCCAAATTGGCAACCACACCCTTTCGTTCTCAGCGCGAAGTAACGGACGGCATGACTGGCCAGCCATTGCAGTTGTTTGCCGAGAGCCCAGCAAGAGGCGCACAAACGCGCATGGAACATGTCTCGAAGGTGACGCAGAGGCAATTCTGATGACCGGCTTTTGCTTGGGGAGACCTGGTTTGAGTCCTGCCGTGTCACGATCACACAAATAGGGCAGTGCAGTGGGAGTGGCGTTTGCCCCTTCGATGAGGCGTCCAGTGCATGAAATCCGACGCGGTAAGGTTGTCCATCACGGGCAAGGCCACGGCCGAATGGAGCGGTATCTGGTGCGAAGCTCATCGTACATGGTACTTATAGGAGCGTGCCTTGGTAGTGATGGTGGTAATGGATGTCAGCCGGTGCCTTGGGCGTTGGTGTTTTGAGAGCAGGGGTTCGCATGCGAGCTGGACACTGCTTGACTACCCGGATCCCTGCTCCATGCAAGAAGCGCATCGTGGGCCGCAATTCGCCCCTTCGTCTCGCCGTGTTCCGCGAGACATCGCCCAACGGAATCATATATGTAGTAGGTAGGAAGATGTCTCACCGAAAAGTCTCGGGAAAAGCTCTCGGATTCGGTGAGAATGTCGCTCGGGAGTTTGATAGGGGCTTCCGACGACGCCATCTACGTACGAAGTACATATTTCCCCCACGGGTCGTCGTGAGCGAGCCAAGACAACCCATCCCAACCCAAAGCAACAATCGCATCGCAATTCACATTAGGTGCCTGCGACATCGTCGGGGCTGCTTACGTGTGATGGGAAGATCGGCTAGGTAGTATACAGGATGTCCTGCACATTATATGCACGCACTTTACATGCTACCATTGATATTGTCCACGATACATACTTATAGACGCCGATTCCGGGCAGAAGTGGCCCCCGAGAGGGCCGCCTGCTTCCTTGACACTTCATAGCCTATTGCCTCTT